>NIUQ01003200.1:0-18526 GCA_002796945.1 Plectus sambesii
TGTATTTTGATTTTTTGCAAGCTGAATCAAGAAACAAGCGCTGAAGCCAGTACGCGAGGAATTTTTAGCAGTGAACGTTTGTTTTCTGTTTTTCTTTACAAAAAAACAGAAATCAAACAGGAACCGGCTGTTTTTTGATTTTATGTAAAGTAAATCAGAAAACAAGTAAAATACTAGAATCGCGACGAATTTTTAGCGAGAGACGCTTGTTTTTTGTTTTTCTTTACAAAAAAACAGAAATCAAGCAGAGAGCGTCTGTTATTTGTATTTCTGTTTTTCCGAAGCGATATTTAAAAACAAGCACCGAACTGTAAATGAATTAAAAATCAGAGCTCTGTTTATTGTTTTTTGTTTCTCCCTTCGAAAAACAAGAAATCAACTAAGAAGCGCTTTTTGCTCGATTTTACCGTAGTCCAAGCAGCACTGTAGCAGTCATATATTGATCAATGCTTCCCTAAAAGTAGGTTTAGGGGGTACGTACCCCTTGCAGATAGGTTTACATTTGTCATTCTGGAAGTTAAGGAGGATGTAAAAGTTTTCGCTGTGAAGCAGTGACTTATTTTAGGGGTGCAATGGATTAAGTAATAGTGTGATCTTAGTAGAGGTATAAGTTTCTATTTGAGCCCTGTAAGGGTGAGATCGGTTGGCGTCTGACAGCTATATGCTTTATAGGAGAGGTTTTAGAAAGTTCTGAGAATCATATCTAAATAAAGTTAGTACTAAACACTCAGATCTTTTCAAACACCCCTCATGTTATATTGATATCAACCACTGCAGTGCATTGCTGTGGGAGTCTCTGATTGTACTAGCACTGTCAATTCCCACCTTATATAGCGCTGATACTGAGTGATATATGACACAATAGTCTACAGTTAATTAGAGAGCTGTCAGTATGAGAGGTGTATACAATAGTGGGTTAGAGAGTGGGGAACCGCTAATCTATCTGTTGTAACATGCCACTAAAATTAGAGCTAATCAAACCTACTTTTCCATACATCGCCAATTCTCCACTTGCTTATCTTTATCTACTCTTAACAGAATCGTAATATAGATTAAGTAATAAAAGCTTCAAAGCAATATGCTTAAGTTAAAGGCTGAGGAGGGATTAGTTAGGAGGTTGGTGAGTGTATCCCCCTTTAGAAAGGAGCATGTTATTCCCTTATCTAGTGCTCACCTGAAACAGGTCACCCCTTCACAGCTAGTGAATATAGGGGTAAATATCCCTTATACCCACTTCTATTAAAGTATTAATCAGCAGATGAATGCTGTAGTGCTGCTTGGACTACGGTAAAATCGACCGAAAAGCGCTTCTTATTTGATTTCTTGTTTTTCGAAGAGAGAAACAAAAAACAATAAACAGAGCTCTGATTTCCGTTTCGATTACAATTCGGCGCTTGTTTTTTAATGTTGCTTCGGAAAAACAGAAATACAAATAACATACGTTCTCTGCTTGATTTCTGTTTTTTTGTAAAGAAAAACAAAAAACAAGCGTCTCTCGCTAAAAATTCGTCGCGATTCTAGTATTTTACTTGTTTTTTGATTTACTTTACATAAAATCAAAAAACAGCCGGTTCCTGATTGATTTCTGTTTTTTGGTAAAGAAAAACAAGAAACAGTTGTTCACTGCTAAAAATTCCTCGCGTACTGGCTTCAGCGCTTGTTTCTTGATTCAGATTGCAAAAATTCAAAAAACAGATTATCAAAGCGTTTGTTTTTGATTTTCGCCTGCTAAATTAACAAGAAAACAATATGGCCTAAAAGTGCACGGACAGAATTGGGACAAATTGTTTTTTGAATAACTTATCCTAGAATTTCCAAATGGGTTAAAACTTGAGAGAAACACTCTACAGATATTGGGGTTTTTTTGAAAAAAGAATTATTGAACTTGGTCATGGTATTGTCAAAGGTATCGCCATGTAAACATAAGTACCCATTTTCAAGGACGCCTGAAGGTCTGATTATGTGCATAGCGTGCAACTCGCGTGGAAATGAGTGTTTATGTTTGCATGGCCGTATCTTGACAAATCCATGGCAAAATTCAATAACTCTTTTTTCAAACTAAAGCCTAATGTCTACAGGTTATTTATTCAAAGTTTCAACTCATTTAGATTATTCTGGACCTAGTTATTCAAAAAACAAAAAACACTAAACGGTAATTTGCATCCTCCACTGCACAATGGCCGGGTGCCAAACTAACTGCAGTTAGTTGTTTCCACTGGCGCATCAGATGCTGAACACAATGGCCAGGGCTCAATGTGTATGTTGACGAACATACCGTCAAACTCGCTGGCCAAGGTGGTCGGGAGCAGATTTGTGCAGAAGAGTAGCGGTCAAAAAAACATGGCTGATGGCTTCGGTCGATTTGTGTGTCAAAAGAAATCTGGAAATATTTTTCTGTCATCGAGGCGATAAGGAATGCAATGGTCTTTTAGCTACTAGACGGAGTGCGAAAAGTAAGGCAGTATAGTCCTACTTTTCCTTTTGCTCCAGTTGTTTCACTTACAGAGAGCAGTTTTGTTGCAAAGATGTAGTGAATTCCTATGAAATGGTCGCAGAATAGAATTATTCTTTACACCCCACTTTGCACGCACGACGGAAGCATAGTAAGTGTGAAGTCTTGTTAGAAATAAAAGACAAAGATTAACAGTGCTTTATATCACAAGTTGTGATACCGTCTTTGTTACATAAAGTGTGCGCTTACTGTACAAGAAACAGTCAGCACTAGAAGCTTGTTGATCATATGCTCTCGTGCTTTTTGCGACGTTCCTTTCTCTGTTCAAACTACGTGTGAAAAATCTGAACTGCAATCGGTCGCAATTAGCGGACGGTAATCCTACGCCTCTCATTATTACGTAAAAATCCAGCATAAATGCCAAGCTCAAAATGAATAAATCTGCCGGAACGAATCTCTCCATTCCCTTTTTGAATAATAACCTGCGCATGATGTACTACTCTTTGGACTCAATTGAGCAGCTTTCCGCCGTCCAGCTTACGCAGTCCGAGATCATCAGACAGAATTTACAGTTCCGCGCGGAAGCACTCTGCAACATTGCAGACTGTTCATTATGTTCACGAACAAATGAGGCAGTTTTGCGCTTATTAGCGATGTGCAGCAGTTGCTCCGTGCCTTGAAAAGTTTAGCACTGGTTGAAGCTAACCTCAATTATCGCATCGCTCTGACATCCGTGATAGCTTGATCCAGAGGCCTGTTTAATGAAACTACCGTTGATGCGAAATGTTAATTATTTCATTTAAATTCTGTATTATCATCTCGCATTTATTCACAAAGTATTACATGACAATGCAGAGCTGTGTGATGAGAGCGCGGATGTGTAATTATTTTATGTATCACATTTACAAAACTTTATGAAATCGGCCCTTAAACGCTTCTGTTATCGTTTCCTTTTCAGTCGCCAGAGAGTACTGAACAAATAATACCCATAATAAGGCGCTCAATCAGTTGAACCAAAGTTCCGCAAGATCTAACGCATTCACTTTGATCCTCCTCCATTCCATTCACATTATGATGGCCTTGGCGCTCATAATTGCAGTGCGTCAATCGACCCTACAAAACTTTGATATGATGTGCAGGACTTAAGCGGCTTACGTTTGCATGGGGAGAGATGTTCTGCTTTTCAATAATACTGTAGCAATAGGACAGCAAAGCGGTGATTATTGTCCACGCAAACGCTTCTGGCACCCGAGTCCATTTTATGCAAACTGTTCAAAAGTTCGCAGGATACGATAATAAGCGCGATTTGAACTCCACTATGGGCACTGTTCATTTGTGGCTGATGAGGGATTCCAGCTACTGAAAATTATAGCACAAAATGAGCATTTGGCATAGGCAAATCTTAGAATAATAAAATAGAGCAAAAGCATCTCGTTTTTTCCGCAAAAGCTTCGACAGTTCTCTGATAATACGAAACTCCGCCCACAGACTTATGACAAAGGACGCTCTCGCACTTGTGTTGCATAGCAACAGAGGACCAGTTGCCATGCAACACGCCACGTTTTATGATGTGATTTTATGGATTAATCATCCAAATTTGGTTCTGATTCCTGTTCTTATGATACCCCAAAATTGTGCTATATGGAATACGTGTATCCGATACTAATGATCCTGAACCGGAACCGGAACCTTTAATTAATTATTCGCGCTCCTAACATGAAGAGTTACAATGACACATATAATAGTTAAAATAGGTTACAGCCCCTAATTCTGTAGGTAGAATTTGTGGCACCAATGGCGAAATGTCACGGCGTGTGTAAACGTGAACTGGCACAATTTCTTGGAAAATTCGCTGTTTGAACGCAAACTCAATTGATCGACAGGGACCCAAGATTATGCGCAGTTTGCTTGAAATATATTCGGGTGCCACAAGCCTTTGCTGGGACAATATTTATGATCTTCGGTATTTTTGCGAACAACGATCAAGTGGGCGGGTCTTTCGGGCCGCGTCCAAAATGTCGAGACCCGAATGTCGAGGGACAAAATGTCGAGGCAAGAAAAATTGGATGTAAGAGAAGTTGAGTATACCAAATATAAAGTTGAATTTTTAGCTAGGTTAGTAGTAAAGAGGGCTTCCGATTCAATAAATCAAATCAATGCAGTGCCGCGCATTATTACCGCGCATTCACTCTAAATGGTAAATGCGCGGTAAACGGCAGATTGACCGGTAAATAAGCACCCGGCTGACTGCAATGGCATCATCGCCCTTGCCTTCATTCCTGTAATCAACACCTANAAGAGCTTCCGATTCAAAAAATCAAATCAATGCAGTGCCGCGCATTATTACCGCGCATTCACTCTAAATGGTAAATGCGCGGTAAACGGCAGATTGACCGGTAAATAAGCACCCGGCTGACTGCAATGGCATCATCGCCCTTGCCTTCATTCCTGTAATCAACACCTAAGCATTATCTTCGTGCACGACTTCTGCTGTTCGTACTTTCTTTCGCCTTTACTTCTGTCTTTACATTCGCCATTATCTTTGTTCTTCTTTCATTATTTAATCGTTCATCACTAGTTTACCCCTATCGTATGGATCTTTTGCTTTTCACAAATCGTTTTCCATTCTAAGCTGAATTTTGCGCGCACGATATGGAAGACATTGTTCACTTCGTTGGTAACTATACGAGCAAAGGCAAGCCTGCAATAAATAGCTAACCTCGACATTTTGTACCTCGACATTCTATACCATCGACAATTTGGTTTTCGATATTATGGTCTCTCGACATTTTATACCTCGACATTTTATACCTCGACATTTTGTACCGTCGACATTTTGTCCCTCGACATTCGGGTCTCGACATTTTGGACGTAAACCGGTCTTTCATGCACCCGTAATTTTTCGCACGTAAAGCATTGTACGACCTTATTTTCTGTTCGGAATATAAATGATTGCATGCCTACCGCGTTTCGGGAAAGTAAACGTTTTATAACTGGCATTGTCACTGATGATTGCGTGCTGGTTGCGAAATGCCGAAAATTTTTGTGAAATTTACCTCTCGCCGACACATTTTTTGACATTGTTGTAGTTCCAGTTATCCCTCAGGTGTTAGGCGTCTGGGTTGCTGTGGTTGAACTCAACAGGAAGTGCTTATTCAGCGACCAACGTCCTAACAATTCACTAATGCAAGAGAGGGGTTGGGACGCAACTGCTCTGCAGGGGAACAATGCACCAAGTAACTTGTACAAGTGAATCCTAGCCGATCATTGTGATCGCACGGTGCATCAAAAATGAGATAAAATAAAGAAAGATCAAAAATGATCACACGCGCTGCAAGGGAGGAGACAAAGCTAACTACCATGTTCCTTGACAAACCCACTTATTTACCATCATTTAACGTGTGCGCTGCAAAATGCATAGTAAGATAAAGCAACAATTTTGTGATTAGTAAGAAAAGAGTAAAATTGATTCAGGTAGACTGATCCGATAAGTTCGCACAGTACACACCTGTCATGTATATATATATATATTTCGCACGCCAGTTAACAGGTATATATACGTAGGGTGTATCCAAAGTAAGGTCTAACTCTGCAAGTTTTTTGACTGCGATGAGCAAATTCAATGAAATTTTATACTCATGTACCCTAGTATGAAATGTACATTTGAGCACAGTTTCATCCTTAATCGCAGCGTTACACGCACTGCGCACATCTGTTACTTTTCTTTGAATTGGCGGTTTATTTTTAGGGTGAGCAAACACGTTTGATGCCAAATAGCTCTGGTAATACGCAACTAAATTCAGTGCAGATATCGGCGCCTGATAGAGCAATCTCTCACTTGGGTTTTCCTTTTTTCAACCTTTAAAATTGGTTTATTTTTAATTTTTTATGCGACTTTAGAGAAATGTGATTTTGAACATATATCGACGGACAAAACTGTCAGAATGCATTCATTTGCTTTCAGTGAAAGTGAAATTTTGGACAGAGACTTACGCGAAAGCGTTGCCTGATTCAGGCACTCCTCAAGGGTGCGGCTCTTGCGCATTCCTTAAATATTAAGGTTTACTCAAGGGTTATCCTCTATGGTATGCAGCTACGGATGCCTGGCGGTTTTCTTTTAAAAACGTTACTGTCCATTTTCTTGGCTCCCCCTGTACCAACGCAATTTTCGAGCAAAGAATGCGCAATGACTGTGACCTTTTTTTAGCTCGCGAACGAATGCTTTTCACTTGAAAATTTCACCTCGGAGTTAATTATTAGACGACTCCAAAAGTAAGCTGGAGCGTCGTTTCAAGAAACTCAGGTTATACAGAGCATTGTAATAGGAGAGCAAACATCGTCACTGTTGATTACTATGCGATCTGTTTTCACACAGCTTTCTCAGTGTTTCTCAACGTTAAGCAAGCCAATCCTGTCCTTTGTTCACGTTCTGCATAGGATGACGCATAATGAATCTACGCATACATTTTTAAACAGACCGTTATGAAACTGAAAGTTTCGAAAACCTGCAGAATCTAGTTGCGAATGCAATTAGCAGTCGCATGCACAATCGCAATTGTTATGTAAAACAGGCCCATGTTACTCATTTGCAGGTGCAAACGGCTGAAACAAGTTTTTTTATCCAACCAGTATTTCTGTTTTAAAGGATGCATTCAATAATATTTCAACAAACTGTCATTTTAAAATGAAACAAATTACCCGAACAGGCGGGTAGATGTAAGGATGATTCAGCGTGTATTGTACTCGACCAAATAAGTGTTCCCATATTGTACCTGTTGGAAAATCGCTTCCTTCAACATTTTATTAACCTTATGCAAAATGAATGAAGAATGTGGCAAAGTCTCACCCAATGATAACAAAAAGGAAGATGAACACACAAACCCCAATGAAAATTAATCCAATGATAATCCAATTCAATGATAACTATGTGAATTGCAACGCGCCGACTCAGAATAAACTTGACTACGAAACCATCAGCGAAAAGTATGAAATATTGCCTGAAAAGTTAAAAATTATTCAAGTAAGTTTATTTGGCCGTTGTGGCCCTCTGAATATTTAGACCAGAATCCATTATTAAGTATAATACAAAGAAAGTTACAATAAATTTTCCTCTACAGATATGGGCATTAAACGCACCATTTACTCTACTTTATTTAATCCCATTTCCTATTGACCCTGTCACTCTTTAATGCCGCTTTTAACATTGACTGTTGATAAATTGTGATTGAAGTTAATTGTTAGCAACAACGGACTAAAGATAGAAGCACAAAATCAAAGCAAAATACAATATTTAATAAAAGAAAAGAATTCTATTAAAGAATTTATTCACATTTGCAAACAAATTTCGTGTTTCAACAAATTTACGCTGATGAGAAGATTTGTGAAGAACTATCCTCTGAAACGTTCTCAAGGAAAACCATTTTTAGGCTCTTGGGGAAGGTCACTACGGTGATGTCCACATGGGGATGCTGTCTTTGCCAATTGGAAACATACCCGTGGCAGTCAAAACGACGAAGAGGAAGACGGGCGCAATCAATGCGGAAGAAAGCGAAGATATTCGTAAACGTCAGAGAGAGGCGCTAAGAGACGAGCTAAGCATATTCGCTTATATTCAGTCGTCCTCAGAAGGTGGACACGAAAATGTCCTTAAACTACTCGGAGCAATCACAACCATTAGAGCCGACTTTTCTCTCTTGACCGAATATTGCGAGTGCGGAAGCATGGAGAGTTTTCTTCATGCAAAACTGAAGGATGATCATTTCGTGGATGAACTTGTAATTGAAGCAAACGGAAGTGAGCAAATTTGGAAGGTATGAAATGAGAAAATTCAGCATTGAATGACGGAACGTTTGAGACAGAAATTAACGATGCTCTTGAGTAAAATAATTTCATATCAAGTCAATACGATGGGGGTTTTTTCTTGTAAAGAAGTTGACTATCGATATCTTATCGAATCCAAACCGTACAATATCTTAGGAAAACAGTACAGTAAAATATTTCTCACTAAAAGCAGTGTCATCGATGCTATCGCAAAACTGTTTTGTACACCATTATTCACTTTTAATATTTCATTTTCTAAATCATATTGGATATGTATATTGGAAACGAACCCAATAGAATGTTTAATTTTAATTAGCAACGGTATTCACTGGTGGACTAAAGTTTGGCACCGCGTGCAAAATTTTTCTTCGGCATCTTTTTTCTTTGCGAAGCATCGCTAAGTTCGGTTGCTAGTAGCTAACTGAAGACTGTAACTTGACCTGTGAAATGACCTATGTTTGGATGATTTCGTGTCACATTAATACGGTATACTTCAGCATGTTTAAAGTTTAATAGTTTAAAGTTGTCAATATTGCTAATTCTTACCTTGAATAGCGTCGAAGTTCCAAAAATTTCTGCTCAAACTGCGTTTTAATCGTAAATTTCTCAGTCGGTGCTAGACTTTTGTCCAGGTGGTTTTGTGTTACAGTAAGAACATAATAAGGGCTACCTTATTAATGTGACACGAAATCGTTCAAACTTGAGTGATTTCATACTTCAAGTAGCAAGCTTCAGTTAGCTGCCAACAGCCAGTTTCGGCGATGCCTTGCAGAGGAGATAAATAATGGAGAAAAAAATTGTGCATGCGCTGCCAAACTCTTGTCCACTAGTGTACACCCCCAGAAAACGTTAACCAAATCAGTCATTACATAAAACTGAGAAATTTATGAATATCTGAGACACAGCTCTGTTTCAGATTCAGCGCGATTCGAAATGGGCAGACAATTATCAATCTCGACGAGAGAAGGGTTTGATCACAACCAGCGATTTATTGTGGTTCGCACTACAAATTGCAAGAGGGATGGAATTTTTAGCGACTATCAAGGTAAGCGAAATCAATATTTTTTGCGCCACGTTAATAGAGAAAATCAAAGGATTGTCATGAATACCCCTAATTATGCGCAAAAATGAGATCATTCTCAAGAAAAGTAATTGAAGAGTGGAAACAAGATCTCCTTGGGATTGTTGGTTTAGTCAAATGTAGAGCTTATTTATTTGCTTCACGCTGCAACAAAAAAATCTCCCCATTGATAGATCTGTTATAATTAACATCTGTTATAATTAACATCGGTCAGTAGCTAATCCAATGTGGTGACTAATAGCGGGTGAAACTATCCCTTTCGTTTTGAATTGTCGAGTTGACGGCTGTCAGAAACTATAAGATTCGCTCCTCACTACTTTTTCGATTTGTCATTCCTGGAGAATGTTCCCCGAAAGTAAAAGTAAAATGGCGTCCAGTACGAATGGCAGTTGCTTTGGTGACAAGCCACTCGCTTGGAACTCCGCACACTTAAATTTTGCTTTTACTTTTGTGGAATAAATACGCAAATGCTGGTTCTGGCCCTCAATTTTTAGTTTGAACTTTGTATCTGGCACAGATACATTGCTTTGAAATTTCAGATTCTACACAGAGACACTGCCGTTCGTAATGTTCTTCTCAAGTTGGATTACACTCTAAAGGTTGCTGATTTCGGTCTGTCGCGGAAATTGAGAGACGGTGATGAGAAATACTATGTTTGGAATGGCGGAACTGCTCTTCCAGTTCGATACATTGCTCTTGAATCACTACAATACGGTCGCTCTGCGATTACTTCTGAATACTGGTCGTTCGGCGTTGCCGTCTGGGAACTATTTACATTTGCTGAAAAGGAGCCATACTCAGAGCTTGATCATCATGGAAACAACGAGCCTTTTCATGTGTTTTTAGTTAAGCATTTGTCTTCTGGTCGTCGTCTTTCAATCCCAAATATTGTCCCGCTACAAATGTATGTTTTTATTAACTGCTAGTTCGGGAGAGGGCTCAGATCTCGCATAGCTGTGAATGCAGAGTTGAAGAGCTCGAGTAGAGGAAGGAAGAACATTGAAGACCATTATCGACTGGCCGCCTACCTTGCCTCGCCCCTGATCTTAACTTACTTAAATCTTAGCCGACTTAAAGGTCGCTTTACCAAGAAGTCTAGTGTCCACTAACCATTATATATTTTTGAGCTAATATCACTAGCGATAGTTTAATAAAATACACCTGATTAGAATTCCAGGATAGCAGTTTCTTGACCGCCACTCTTATAAACATTCATCATGTGTTTTGCAAAATTTCGCCTGTTTCAGAAAGAGCCTTCTTTCAAGATTGTGGCATTCGGATCCGAAGAAACGCCCGACATTTCAAGAATGTAGAGAAGTCATCAAAAAAGAGTTGATGCAGTCGTGTCCAAAGGTAAGAAAGCAATGTTCGTGTCATTCTAATTATTTATCGGCTGCGGGTGTTCGATTCTGGTCATGATGATCGATACCATTTAGAAGGGAGGTATACCCAAGCGAACAATTCTTATGAGCATATCGTGCATATCGGTGAGCCTCAGTTTATGAAAGTGCAGCATTAGAAAGCTGTATATTAATAGTTGGCATCAAGATAGATTCGAGGCGCAGAAGATGATAAGGACAGAATTTTCACAATCGAGATGAAACTGGAAAAATACAGTGTCAGCAGCAGTGTTTTGATTTCACAGCTTTAGGTTGCATTTGCATATTTGAAAAAACGTTTGCTTATTCAGAACAAACAAAATGAAAATGCTGCATCCAAATGTACTTGTTTCGCGAGAACCACTTCAGTTTATGCTGCAAAATAAGCTTCAATAAGTTTACTTTTAGATTCTGTTAGAAGAGAAACCGCATGCATCGGAACCTCCTGTAATTCCTGTTGATCCCAAAGACGGATATAATACATCAATATGGATGTTGATGAAACCTAAACGACGAATTGTTGTCAGCGTTGGATTACTGGCTATCTTATTGATTGCAATGCTAACAGCACTGTGCCTATATCTAATAAATAAGCCAGGTGTGTCCTATTCTCTCTCAATAAGAAAAAAATAGATTGAATAAGGAGAAATTACATATTTTTGGTTGTCAGGGAAGGGATTTCGTTAGGATAAACCTCAACTTATTGTCAAAGATAACAAGTTTTTTAATGTTTATCAAGAACCAATTCAGTAAGAATATCTTTCCCGGTGTCATTCGACATTTAAAACAGAATTATTCTAAGCCTTAGGCCAATTAAAAAACAGTTTGCAAAGTATTTTCCGTTCTGTTTTTGAGTGGCTCTGTAATTACGCTCTGCGGGGCGCTAATCTGCACGAAAAACCAATTCAGGCGATAATTATATGGCAAACGATTGCCGTGAATTACACGAAAGAGACAGCAGCCTTCCAAGCGGAGTGTATCTGCTCAATCCACCGGGTATACCAGCTTTCAACGCCTACTGTGACATGGAAACCGATGGCGGTGGCTGGACCGTATTTCAGAGGTACTCATCTTTACTACCTTGGGTAAATATCATATGTGCCTCTATTTTTGCAGTAACAGAAGGGTTTAGTATTGATTCTGGATATAGGTTATGTAATTCGATAAATACTCGGCGAAAAATACGTCTCTTATGCGTTAAACTTTTTATTTTGCTTTTATCTAAGCAGATATTAATTCTGCTTAGAACTGATGAATTTTCCTTTTCTTTTACCATTATGATAACCCATCAAGAATGAAATGTCCTAAGTAAACATAATTTGATTTAGACACATCAATGATAACCTTTCGTTCTACGATAAAACTTGGAAGGAATATAAAGCTGGATTCAACAATGGATTAGAGAACAATTTATGGCTCGGAAACGATATAATTCATGTTCTGAGCACCAAAGATTCGAATGTCGAGTTGCGCATTGATCTTTGGGGTGATCGAAGTAATGGTTCATTCAGTTCAAACAATCTAAATGGATACTGGTGGGAAAAGCACACTAATTTCTTTGTAAGTTACGCACTACTACACCGAATTTAAAAAATATATGAATCTCTTCATTCATCCATAGCTTTCGCTTTTCTAGAAGGTTCGACCTCTAGGATGCTGAAATACGAGATTCTCGCACTTAGTTCATTTCTAACATTAAAATATTCATTCAATCTCCCAGATACTGTCAATATTTGGCTATTTAAAAAAATTAAGGATTGAATATTAAGTTTGATCTATTCCGTCTTTTGAAATTCTTCTTTCGTATGAAAGGCTTAAAACTTTACTATCTAACCGCTCCTGCTTATTTTTTGGTAACCGGTGAACTTTTTGAATATTTTAAATGTTCGATCAATAAATATATGGATGTATTGAACTTAATAAATATGAGAACCTATAGAATATTAAAAAACATTTTGCTTGCATAGAAAATTGTCAGCTAATAAATTTAATGTCTTATTACTTTAACGTTATGTTTATGTTGCTGAATATGTATTACTTTGCGAATTTATTAACGTAGTTTAAACTTTACGGTGGTTTGTTGAAACTGAAGAAAGCACCTTTGATGTCTCTGAGGTGAAAATATCGACCAAGCTGAGAGACATTCTGCTGAGAAGGCTAGTTGAAGTAGTTTATATGTCATGTTAGCATATAATTTCGTTAGATATTGAAAATCTAATCTGAACGATACGCTGAATATTTAATTATTAGCTTTTGCTCACTATCTGTTCCTTGTTGTGTCAACTATTTTTAGTATTCTTATAGATTGAGGATGAAGCACATTTCTATAAACTGCACTTATGTGATCAACGCATAGGCAATGCAACGACGTCGCCAGGATACGGTATTTCTTCCTCAGATGGTTTAAGTTTTTCGACAATTGATGCTTATCATGGCGCCAACCGTATTTGCCTTGATTGGCAATATGGGTAATTTTCTAGCTTTCCTATTATCCTTTGGCAAGGTAAAATTTCAGGGGATGGTGGATCAGTCAGTGTGCTTGGGCTTCATTAAATGGCAGATATGTACCGGCGCCTTATGACGCAGGGTTTGGATTTTACTGGAGCACTGGTCCCTTTAAGATCCATCCGGCGCAGTCTCGTATGATGCTACGGAGTGTAGTACAGGGTGATCAAATTTTTTCTCACCTATTTGTTTTTTGAATAACTTTTGTTGAAGTTGTCTGATTCATGTGATTCCTTTTTTGTTCGATTTGCAGATAAGTAAGGATTTTGTTGGTTTTATGCACAGCTCAAACGGACAAGTAGATAAGGAGTTACAAGCATTTTATGAGCGGTACCCATTTTTATCGAAAAATTAGGTACAGGAGCCGCCACTTTATGAGTGATTTCAAATTGCTACATTTCTGTAATATTTCAGCAAAATCGGTTGCGTGGTTCAGAAATTGTAGAGCCGCCGCGGTGGTCCAGTGGTTAATGAGCTAGCTCATTAACGACGCGTCATAGGGTGGACGCACGCTGGTTCATTCCCCGCCGCGATTGGCAAAAACAGCCTCATTCCAACTCTGATTGAGCTCCCGGTGACAGGCATACGACGGCCCAGAGCACGTGTCGTATCAAACAGGCGCCTTTATGGGAAGACCCGAAAAAAGCGAACCCTGCACCTGGCGAGACAGACGCTAGGAAGCGGGAATAACGCTAGGAATTTGACTTTGGTTCAGAAATTGTAGCAATTTGAAATTACTCATAAAGTAGCGGACCCTGCACCTCATTTTTCAAAAAATAGGGTACCTCACATAAAACGCTTGTAACTCCCTTCATACTTATCCGTTTGAGCTGTGCATAAAACCAACAAAATCCTTACTTATCTGTAAATCGAACAAAAAAGGAATCACATGAATCAGACAACTTTAACAAAAGTTATTCAAAAAAATTGTCGCATTTCACTGAGCACATCTTATTTTTTGATGAAAATGGGTACTTCATGTAAAACGCTTGTAACTCCCTTCATACTCATCCATCTGAGCTGAACATGGAACCAAAAAATTCCTAATTACCTGTTGATCGAACATTAAGATAATCAAGTAAATCGGACAAATTTAACAAAAGTTATTCAAAAACAAAATAAGGGAGTTTAAATTGGGTCACTCTGTACATTTAAACGTTGTTTTTTCTGGCTCAGTTTTGTCTAACTCTTAGGTTACATACAATCAAAAACCTTATATTTTTCAATCATCCTAAATATGATGGTCTACAAACATTTGCCATTTTCTACAGTTTAATGGACATTTTCCGAATCAAAGAGAATAAATTGTTCACTATGCGAACAAATGATAAATCCTCTTTGATCCGAAAACTTTCTTATTTAATTTGGAAGATGTCCTTATCAGAGTAGAAATGATATATATTCCACTCAAGAAAGCTCCCCATATTGAACCCAAAGGAATTAAGTTCAATCATATTTAACATTAACTAACAGGAAGTTCGTTTTTAGAAATATATGGCGCGGATGGCTCATACAACTGCTCTCCTGGATGGCTCCTTATGCCGGGACCAAGGAAACAATGCATAAAAGTATTCGCGGAAAATGTAACATGGTCAGCTGCCGAACACTCATGCCAGAATTATGCTGGTCACCTTGTTTCTGTTCACAGTGGTTTTGAGAACAATTTCATTATGCGTGAGTGCATTTGTGTGTCTGCATGATGAGAATACATATGATTCGCCTTTCAGAGGAAGCGCAAAAGGTTTTACCAAATACATCTCGTGGGCCTTGGATGGGCGGAAATATAGGGACACCGGCACGTGGTAATCTCAACGACTGGTTCTGGACAGACGGCACTGAATTTCAAACATTCATGAATTGGTCACCAGGTATGCTATTCCGAGAAATCTTGTGTGGTCGATTTCCAATAGCTTTTCACTTAAGAATTATTATTCGATGAACAGTAGTAAGGAAGTGAAGTTTGACATGGGTAAAACAAAAATGGGCAGAACTGCTTCCTCAGTTGCGCGAGAGCGCAAATACTTTAGCCACTAGCCAAAAAACCTAATCTGATTTAGGCCAAATTGATGCAAAATTAAGTAACAGGATAATCGTTTTTGACGCTTGGGAAGTTAATGCTGATCGTCATTCGCTCTCTCCGAACATCCCAACAATCCATTGGGACCAACCTCATATGCCCGTCCGATTTATAAGTCATCGTTGACATTTAATTTAACAAAGAATGATAGATTTTGAGTAATTTTTGCCTGATTCTACATTAAGGTCAACCGGATGCCTCCGGGGGCCCCGACTGCAGCCGAGGACCAGAAGCCTGTCTTCATATGTTCCCAGATGGTGCTTGGAACGATGTTTGTTGCGATGCTTCTCCGCCAGCTTCCTTTCATCCAAGTGGCTACGTTTGTTCGTTGGATGCTGGTCAGCAAAGTTAAACAAAAAAGTTCACTCTATCATAATTTCTCTTGTCATACGGTAGTTGCAGTACGGCATATTTACTCTCTTTAATAGCAGAACACTCGATCGCTTGAACAAAGTTCTTACATTCTGTGCACATGAACTCTGATAACTGCATCCCTCTTGTGCTTCGTAATTTTTTGGAAAGTCTCAATAAAGAATGAAAATTATGACCGCAGTGATGTTTCTGTTTCTGCACATCGAATGCACTCATTCAGAGAGGACGACGATGATATGTCCTATCCGTATCAGCTGCATTATAAGCATTCCTAGTTAATGTCATTGCATCTTTTTCTCCATTCACTACACTATAAAACTGTTTTTACTCTTGTTGTTGCCTGCGTTCATTACAATCAAGCTCAGTGATCAAATTCTTCCACCTGTCTCTGTAATCCTGCAGTAATTCAGCAGAACTTTTCATTTTCACTTTGTCTGAACCCATTCTTTTCTCTGCCGAATAGCCACGTTCATATCGGACGAGGTCCTGTAAAATTTGTAGTTGCGGTTTTCTTCTTCCTATACGTAGCGATATAATGCAGCCTTTTCACGCATTCAGTGTAGGGCAACTAGGTAAAAATACTTAGCTTACTTAAGTACTCATGTAAAAGTAAGTAAAATTGACCTAGTTTTTAACTAGGTAAGTACCTAGTTTACACAGACAACTACGTAAGTACATTCGGCCGCACGGAAGTGAGTAGCACCAGTACCGTAATCTGTAACTCATAAATTCAAGTTTTATTTAAAGTAAGCAGGTAACGTACATAATTGGCATGGTTACTTACAGAATCTATGATATTTTTTGCGCAAACCATCATAATTCTGTAAGTAACCATGCCAATTATGTACGTTACCTGCTTACTTTAAATAAAACTTGAATTTATGAGTTACAGATTACGGTACTGGTGCGACTCACTTCCGTGAGTCGCCTGTACTCAAGTTAAACTGGTGCCCGGAACTTACACCCCACCAACCGTCTAAATACTGTAAATTATTTTTACACACCACTGTGTTCGCAAATTTTGCGTTATCAAATCAACACAGTGGGGTGTAATAATCATTTACTGTATTTAGACGGCTGGTGGGGTGTAAGTTCCGACCACGCTTACTTTTACTTACCTAGTATGGAAACGCCCAACACTGCATTTCAGCAGTCGCATTTTGCATTCACTGACACAGGCGAGAAATGAGATCTGTTTCATAAAACAATCTCAACAAATCATACTCAATTTGACAAAACTCAGTTTCGAAAAAAGAACTGTATATTGAATGTTGAGATTGTTATATGAAACAGGTCGCTTTACCGTCCAGTTATTAATGCTTGCTATTTTACAAAGTGGTAAACAATCGAACTCAAGCTATTGTTTGGCTCAGTTTTTTTGCGGCGGTGGCCGGAACGCGTTGCATACAACACAGATTATTGCCGATAGGCGGGGCATTAATTTTAACTGTCTCCTATAGCGCAGCTGGACGATGAAAAGGATAAGCGTGGTGACTGGAGCCGTGTCATGGCGTCTGTCGGCGGAAAAAGCAGACGGTCTCGCAGCTTTTTCTAAGCGTTCGATGGCGATTATCGCACGTGCGCACGGTCGGCTGAATGTTTACATAACATCGAGACGAGGCTCGTCGGCTCGCTAACCGTTGATGTCGCCCCTGCGTACAGAGCTCTACTCCGCCGACTCCTGTGATTCTGTCCCCACATAATACATCGTAAATCTGATAGAAAGGTGTGCGACTATTGGCGCGACAACCGCCACTGCTTGTCTCGTTTGTGTCCGGTGTTACATATTAGCGCGTCATCCGTTCTACCTACTAGGGGTGGACCGCGATGCGGATGATGCGTTCGGCGCTGTGCTACTGGCTGCTATTCATCGTACTAGTCTGGGGATTGGGCTGCTTGACCATAGTGTCTCTGGGCGCTCGATCATCGACTCGTGTGGATGATGAGTTGAACGAGCGTTCCGAACAGAGAGCGATGCCGGTCACTGAAGCAGTCACTCACTTTGTCTACCTCCCGCCGCCCAAGACGGGAAGTATGATTACGCGCCAGGAGATGCGGCGCTTCTGCAGCGACCACAGTTTGAACTGTCTCGGTCAGTCGTGGCCGTGCCCTTCGTCGCCAGAGCTGCAGCTCTGTCTCATGGAAGATGCCCGTGTGAAGGGCCAACTCGACGACATCTTTTGGTCGGCATTCACCGCCCAACGGCTCAAAATTTGCTGTTCAGTTGCGTACAAAATGGACAAATTTGATGCCTCTCTGTTTCACAGTTACATGGCCGATCCCCCGACGCGCGACTTTATTCACAATCATACGTATAGCGACGCGCTGTGGCTGACCATGTTGCGAGATCCGGTCGACCAGTACATTTCTTTCTTCAACTTTGTCACCCGCAGCCATCAGTACATCTACGGTCGCTATATGAATTTGATCAACGCGTACAATCGAACTCTCGAGCTGGAGCCGACTGTCAACGCAATCTATGTGGCCGTAAAGAATAATTCGCTAGCAAAGTTGCCGGCTCGCTATCTTCACTTGCACAGAACACTCCAGAACATACAATCGAGGATATTAGGCTGGAATGGTAAGGGAGCGACGTTGCAGCGAACAATTGACAGTTTGGATGACTTTGCATTTGTTGGCATAACGGAACAGATCGAACGGTGTTGGCAACTAATACGCGATAAGCTCCGATGGCCCAACAATTACTTTCCGGCGAAACGACTGCTTCGACAACCGACCACTTACAACATTACTTCTGCTCTGAGAGCTAAAATTAGACTGATTCAACACGCCGACGTTCGGCTGTATGACAAAGCCGTGAAGATATTTCGAAAATACAA
>NIUQ01003201.1:0-18484 GCA_002796945.1 Plectus sambesii
AAATGTAACCAACTGCACCTTACATCTTTTTGCATTTTTGTATGTACATCTCATCCTGTTCACTCGCCTTGTCAAATAACGTGAGGGGGCCGAATTCAGTCTAACGCTTCTGAGGGGGCCACTTTCAGTCTACGCTCTCGAGAGGGGGCTTTTCAGTCTAACGCGCTTTGAGGGGGGCTATTTTCAGTCCACCACCCTGAGGGGGCCGTTTTCAGTCGAGAAGGGGGCCGTTTTCAATTTTATCCTTTCATCATACTAAAGAATATTTGGAAAGCTGAAAAATTACCCATGTTTCCACCTAGAAAAGCAATCAGGGTCGGCGCCGTTAATCGCATCAAATGTCGAAAATTTTAAACCATTTGAACTATAAATGCCGGCGTTTGACGATGTCGCTGTATTGCCTGCGTGTGAAGAAGATAAGTGTAGTGTGTAAGAATCTGCTTCACTGTCGATCTATAAAAATATGACATACATATAACAGTGCAGGGAAAAGATAGCGAGCAAAATTTGGTGACTAAATATTTTGTGGATCGGTCAGAGTGGATTTTTTAAATCTAACGATGTCAGTAACTAGCATATCATGCTTACAATTTAAAGTTACCTTCTCAGCAGAATGTCTCATTGCTTGTTCGATATTTTTTACCGCACAGAAGTCAAAGTAATTAAGCTTTAATCGATATCAATAAAACATCGTAAGTTCAAAGTACGTTAATAAATTCGCAATGTAACACATATTCAATAATACAAACGTATTGTAAAAGTAATGAGATAACAATTTATCAGCCGACAATCTTCTCTGCAATTAAAACGTTTCCTAATACCCTGCCTTCTTATTTATTGATCAGTTACGACATATTCATATCCTACTCGAAAAAATGATAAAGATAGAGTAAAAATTCATCGGCAAACAACGATAAGGAAAAAGGTTTTGGATGTTAAGACTGTGAAACTTTTATTCAAAAAAGAATAAATGAAAATAATAATCATTAAAATTTCGATTCAAACCTGAATTTGTGATAAAAATGTACTAACTTTCACAGTATCTAATCGATTGAATGCGTGCTTAATAGAATATAAGTAGCGCGGGTAGTACAAGAATATCATATTTTAATCTCTTAAAAACTGAGCGCTTAAAAGGCAAAAGCTATGCATTAATGAAATGAAGCATATATTTTTTCTAATCGCTGTATTATTAAAGTAATGCAGAACTTACATAAAAATTATTGTGCTTTTCCCACCAGTATCCATCTGGATTGGATAAACCTGCTTTACGATTGCCCCAAAGGTCAATTCGCAACTCGACATTCGAGTCCTTGGTGCTCAGAGCATGAATGATATCATTTCCAAGCCATAAATTGTTCTCTAATCCATTGTTGAATCCGACTTTATAATCATGCCAAGATTTATCTTCGAACGAAACGCTATTATTAGTCCGTCTAAATCGAGTGATGTTTATTATAATAACTTCACTCTTAAGGAAAAAGTGAAACAGCATGCGTAGAAAAAATTTCATCAAATCTGAGCAAGATTTGAATCAGACAAGTAATTTTTAAACAAAATAAGAAATGCTACAGAGCCATCATTTCCACCGGATGCTTATCGAATTTTATAAAATTTGTCCGAAACCATTGCTAAATCGTGCAATTACTGCAAGAATAGAGGTGAAAGCCGAAATTAATTTAAACGAGTACCTCTGAATTACCGTCCAGCCACCACCATCGGTTTCCATATCACAGTATGCGTAGAAAGGTGATACACCCGGTGGATTAAGCATATACACTCCACTTGGAAGGTTGCTGTTTTTCTGGTGCAGTTCATCGCAGTCTTTCACAATATTACTTCCTCCTAAAGTGGACTTTCGTTCCGTCAAGCGCCATGCAAATCGGAATCACAGTTCCTTTCAAAGGTACAACGGAATACACAAAGGAAGCAACCCCTTCCGTCCGCGACCAAAATGCAGATGATGATCGGCAAAGGGGTGAACGGCTACGAACAATCGGTTTGCGTCCAAATCTACTTGTATGAACTCTCTTGCGTTTATATTGTGAAACCCGGATATAAGAGCAAGCATGGGAAATCGAAAAATTGCTCTTATATGCGGGGTCGGCCATTTTGTGCAACATTTGACGCTAGAAACATGTCAAATACTGCATTAATGGTTAGAACATACTGATCATCGAACAATATAACGTATTAGGAACAATTTAAGTGTACTAAATCACGAAAAGTAGTAACTTATTTTAGACTGAATAAGTGTACGGCGAAATTGTTCGCAGTGAGAGCCAACGTAAAGTCCAACTATGGGCGAGTATACTGACCTACATGTTAGCTGACTCCGATTTTCTTTTTGGCGCTTTTTCTGTCAAAACTTGCGTATAAGAGCAAGCAAATTTGAGATCTCCATATATGGTATTATGTTTAGAGCATGCGAGCTCAGTTGTAAAGTCGGTGCAATAGTGGCGAAAGATCGAGAGTTCGATTCCCAGATCCCCAGTGAATCCTCTAGAGTGAGCTCGAACATCATAGAAATCGAACCCGCGACCTTTTGCTTGCTATAACACCGGCTCTACAGTTTAATCTGGCAGATTCTTGTCATTTTCTGGGGTGCTTTCTCTTATATCCGGGTTGCTCTTATAACCGGGTCTCTTATATCTGGGGTCGGCTCCTGTGTTGTAGCATAGTACAGGTGCACGGGAAATCGCAAAATGGCTCTTATATCCGGATTTCACTGTACTAATAGATAATATGCGCATAATAGATTAGACGATAAAGAAGGTGATAGAGATTTGCATCGTTAAATGGTCAATTCTATTCAGAAGTAAGGGCAGCCAAACTAGGAGGGCTCAGGGGTACAAAAAGAGCGAAAGAGTTCTTTGATCCTAGATAAGCAGCGCCTTTGTCAAAGGGGGAGCCTAACGAGACATAAAATACGCAAGCGCAGGGTTACTTTCGAATATATGAAGGCTGATAGACATGCGAATTGATCGCGATACCGAGCCATCAACCTGCGGAGATGAAGTAATCGAAATATAGTAAGACACTCTCTAATAGCACGACAGTCTCTAATAGTATGACATGTCGTACTATTAGAATAAATACGGTATATTATTGCTAGCTGTTATCAGACTACCGTTTGGCATTAACTGCTCATTATTGGAGTGTGGTTTAGTTGTTAGCTTTCAAATTTCACCTGCTGAGTTCGAATCCAATATTTCATCATGGTTCTGCTCTTTCGAAAACTTTATTTTTCGATTACACACAGGTACGGTGGAAACCGAATAAGTGCCCATGTGCAGCAATTATATTGAATCATTTCCGGATTCGTGCAGATAGCTTTCTTGCCTAGGCGATGTACACTTTTAGAGCGGTTTCTAATTTAGCTATTATGTTATCTTGAATTTTGCCAAAGCCGCAGACATTTTAAGAGACATGAACCGTCCAGCAATTGTCAGCTCAGTGCTTAACTGAGCGAAAAAGTGCGAGCACTCCTTCATCATATGAAGGCTTCATACATACACATCGAAGGAAGAATAATCGTCACCAATCGAAACTTTTTTACATAATGTTATTATTCATTTTTCTTTAATACGTAATGCGTGGCCTTCTTCAGTAAACATTAAACATACTATTAACTCAAGCCTGTGTAATAGCATGTACGCATATATCATTTAACTAAGCGAGCATTCCTTCGTCATATGAAAGCTTCTTTCTCGCACACAATAATCGTTAGCAAGTCGCCACCAATAGACACCTTTTTTGCATAAAGCGCACAATCTCTGATTCATAACAAACAAAACAATATATCGGGTTTTTCCGAGTATAAGCCCACCCAAATATAAGTCAACCTGGGCTTATAATCGGTTTGACTTTCCAAATATAAGCCCATGGGCTTATATTTCGAGCCGAAAAAAGATCATCATGTATACGTGAAATGTGATTATTTTTAATGCAATTTACGTACAAATACCATATTCTGCAACAGGTTTTTCAAAAATCAAATAGATCTTCCATTATTTGTGTGTAGGAATAATTACAAAGGAGAAAAATACACTGAATAAACTTTATTTATCGCTTTCTGGTTTAGAGCTGCTAACAGCGTTATGTAATTGAATTTTCCAAATACAAGCTCATGAGCTTATACTCGGAAAAACCCGGTACAGTCAAAACCGGATAAGTGGAAATCGACCCGGCAAGGAAATTTTTTCCACTTGTCCGGTTTTTTCACTTATGCGATTTCCACTGATCTGGTTTTGACTGTACACTTTATTTAGCAGCTAAAATTACTCTTTGACGTTAATATAAGAAACTTAATACGCGGTCTTCTTTTATAAACTCTAAACAGAAGTTTAACCAAAGCTGGAGATAACAGCATGTGCGCATTTATTGTAAAACTAAGCGAGCATTCCTTCATCATATGAAGGCTTCCTTCTCGTGCACATCAAACGCTGGCATATCGCCAGCAATCAAAACATTTTTCACAGAAAGTATCTTGTTAAAACAATTAAAGTTAGTTAAATCAAGAAAAGTAATCATTAATCTACGGTTGAACGTGTTTACGGTGGAATTGCTCACAGTGAGTCAGTTTAAAGTTTAGCTATGGACGAGTGTACTGACCCACATCTCAGATCATTCCGATTTTTTTGGCGCCTTTTTCGATCGAAACCAGTGTATAAGAGCAAACACACTCAAGTACTCCATCTGAAGCATGCGAATTCAAGTGGTGGGTAGAGCCGGCGCTATGGTAGCGAAAGATCGAGAGTTCGATTCCCACATCCCTTGTGAATCTTCTCGGGTGAACTCGAACATCATGGGAATCAAACCCATGACCTTTTGCTTACTATAGCACCGGCTCTACCGCTTAAGTTGGCTGTTCCTTGTCATTTTATAGGCTGCTTTCTCTTATATCCGGCTCTTGGCCACAAAATCCGCCAAAAAAATGTCCCTCATATCCGGGTTTTACTGTAGTAATTTCACCAGCATCTCTCAGTTAGCAACGATTGATTCTTTATGCCACATTTACTAACCGATTATATTGGTATCATTTTTAGCATTTAGTATCCGCATTGCTGCGACTCCTTGCGAACGTGAAGAATATTCAGCGAAATTCTTTAAACCAATACAAAATTCTTAGGTATTCACAGAACTAGAATTTTCGATAGTAAAACGAAAGAAGAATCAAGTGAGAGGTATTCAGCAAATTTCAGATATTTTACAATTAATTTTCTCTTATCAGCTTTCGAACAACAATTAAAACGCACCCTATGTTAGAGAGTCATCTCGAAATATTAATAATTAGCCTAGGAGTAATGAAATTTCAATTATTTAAATGACAATGAATTAATAAAAGCGCGCAAGTACATAAGAGAAGTCACTGAACAAAACTATATGAAATTTTTAATTTTAACGGAAAACCTTGTACAATAGTTACCGTAGAGCGCCTGTATAGCTTGAATATCATCGCTGCTAAGGAGATGACTCTCTTCAGGATCGTACGTTGGTCGCATAATACTGTCCGTAACATCTGAATGCCGTAATCCCAATGAGTGTCCGATTTCATGAATTGCTCTGGGCAATAGACGAACTTCTAAAATATAGCGGTCAGTTTTACAATGCTATTGTAATTGCAATAATTGCCATTGCGATCAATTGCGACATGCGTCCGATTATCGGCCATTCCTCGCGCTAAGCGCGGTTGCAGTTGTATTTGCGATAATCGCATGTTTTACGGAATGAGTCATAGACTAAACTTCTTTGAAAACTGTACCCGACTACGAATGGGCTTTAGCGCGGTGTAATGGCAACTTTAATTTCTCGATTTTCCGAAAAGCTAAAGTTTGTTTAATCGGAATTTAAACTTTCTTGAATTTTGATTCAGGCATACAAACATAGTGGTTTAATTTTACATCGCGTAGAACAGCTAAAGTTGTACATTAAAACTCAAGGCTTAAGTAACCCCCTAAATATGACTGAAGATACGCGATATCAAATTGGTTTATAAATTTCAGATCTAAGCCGTGCCTCAGTTTCTTGTATCATTTCTGTTTTCAAATCACAGTCATATAAATTCAGAAACCAAAAAATTAGCGTACTATTTTGAGGTGTGTAGTGCGAGAACTTGGACCAGGTCACTCCATCGTTAAAGTGGATATTGCCAGTGTGCTGACTCTGATCATCCGGCGGAAATGCGTGCGCCAAGTCTTTTAAGTCTCTGAATGGGATATCGTCGCCATGATCGTTGCGTTGAAAAGATATTTTAATGATAGCAGATTCTGTCGGCGACTTTTCAGTGAAATGGAGCCCAGATACTTCTTCCCAGGTACTTAGCGCATTCAAGATGATAGGTCTAACTTCGCTCATAGGTAGCGACGATGCGGTGTTGTCTATCCTAAAAAGGTTCATCTTTCATAGTGATAAGGAAAGTATGATTGCACAGAGCTTTCCAAAGGTGTTGAGCTAAATATCTGTTTATTTTTCATGGGTCAGTCGCAATGCTATATCGTCGACGTCGGACATGTTCTGCTCAAAAAATATCTCATTGTGACAGCTGCTCTACGTTAGTGCCTGATTTTCAGGTACTCTGCGTCGAAATCTGCGTTTCCTAACCGAACGCCTTGCTAAAGGAAAATTTTACTGCAGTCGTTTCGTGGACGCTGAAAAGAAGACACATATTGGTTACTCCCCAAACTCTGGGTTTCAAGGTTACCTTGGCAGGAATTTATAGATGCATTTTTAAATGAAACACGTAGCTCATACATTTATCAAAGATAGGCGTTTTCAAGTATATTATGCTGCAAAAAAGTGAAGCCTTGAAAAACTTTAGTCAGCAGATGTATAACTTTCCATAAAATAAACTTTGTGTGCATTGTGACAATACCTATTGCATTATAGCGCATCAAAAGAAAAGCAACAAGTTGATATCATGAATATGATGCGATGGAAACCAGAAAATGGATCGTTTAAACAAAACATCTGGACTGCTAAGTAATGAAATTAGATACGTTCGTTCGAAAAAGAAATCTTACCGAAAAGAAATTTCATTTGAGCTCCACTTTTTGGAATGAAGAACATATCGCTTCGATCTCCGAAGCAGTGATCGAGAATGGCTCCCGCGACGTCGTCGTCGTTTCTGCATCATATCCAAGTCCTCTTCAGTTTGAAAATCGGTCACACCACAACGTTTCCGTGCCAAAAAATCTTCCGTAGCTTCATCAAGCACGCCAGTAACTTCGAGTCCGTTGAAACGTTGAAGACGCCGCAGTGCTGATTCTACCGATGAACGCGGGCGAATTGATGCTGCTCCACTTCCTGCTGACAAATATCCATACCTTTCCATGTATTCTACCTAAACAAAATGAAGGATGACATAACATATCACTTCACTTTAATGAGATCCATTTCCAGTTCATAGAGAGCAATTTTCATACTGAACAGACCTGGAACAGGTCTTCTTTGAATTGGAGAGTGTCCTTCCTTATTAAAGCAGAAATAACGTAAACGAATCTTCATGAATGTTTTAAAATCCGAACGTGAGAGAGTGCAGGGGAATTCGAAAAAATTCTCTTATATTCGGCCTCTGTTTTCTATGCAGTTCTAAGATCACCAGTTAATTGCCATTTTAGGTTCGATGACAAAAGAAAGAATTAGACTCTCGTTTCTTTGCGTCGCAAGCACATTCGCTTGTTTAATTGCATTTTAAACCAAATTTTTGTGTCTGGAGATTGAAAGTCGTGTATATTTAAGTAGCAATTGACATATGAATTTTTCCGTGCTGCATGCCGAAAATCTCTTTTATCTAGATCTTCAATGGTTGTCATTGCAGCGACTGAATCTTTAGACAAAGGTTTAGTTGCAAACGAAGTAAGATTCTTCGACTATTCGTCTTACGGTACCTTAGATTTTGACTTTGTTTTTTATGTGTCGACTGCTTTAAGTACCAATATTTTTTGTTAATTAGAATAAACCAACCAGACTGTTGGGGAAAGTGTCTGTATTTGATGCTGGACGGGCGTAGATGACATTTTCTGTTGCAAGAAACTGTAGGGCGATACCAAGCAGCAAGCAGCGTCCATTCTTCCGGTCCATTTTCATTTTTAATGTATTTCCTGGCTTCAGAATGCAAAATTAGTGATGAGCATACGTTAATATCTACGCGGAAAGAAATCAGAAAGACAATTTGAAGGGTACACCAATGTGGTTAAACTAAACAATGCGCAGCGATGATCAGCGTGTTTTACTTGACAAAATATCAAAACATAATTTTTCACCACAGTTCCCCTTTAAAGGTTAAAGAAAGGAAATCTAAATTAAAGGTAACTCAATAATACAATATGCAGCACACTGCGGTCTAATTGGTTGCGTCTTCATAGAGTTATAACAAATCAAACTTGTGGAGTTTCTTTTGTGCCACCCTGTACTCATTTAGCACAAAACGAAACTGAATATTCTTTGCGAGCTCTGTAATTTCTTTGCTCATTGCGTACTAAATTACCCGCGGAAAAAAGCAATAAAATTCCATTGTTTTGAGCTACAAAAACACAAAATGTAGCTCGCGGCGATCATTTTCCACTAAGATACACCAGGGTTCCGAATTGTCCTTTTTAAAAAGATTTGTCCTTTTTTTGGGACCCTAAATCTTTTAAATTTTGAATTCCCTTCTTAAAAAGAAATGTCCCTTTTTTCAACGAATGTCTTTTTTTGCCCTTTTTTTGATAAAAACGCCAAAATTTCTAAAAAAAAGTCATTTTGAAAAAAAGAAACATTTTGACACAGAAAATAAGGACATTTTCCAAAAGTCCCAAACGTCTGTTTTGGGCTTTTAAACAGGTAGTTGGGTCTGTTGGAAAATTTCCTTTTTTCTGTGTCAAAATCTTTCTTTTTTCTCATTTTTTCAAAATGTCCTTTTTTCAAAATTTTTCATTCGGAGCCCTGAGATATACTAACCCGAAATTAGCGACAAAACGACATAATATATGGAACAACCGAAAATAAAACTGGTAATTGGTATCATTGTTACAGATGCAGTAGTATGTTAGTGCCGCCCACGGTTGTCTAGCATGAAAGTGGCTTATCAGCACGCCTAGCAGATTTCTGTTCAGCTCGTAGAGTCAACCTACTGCAGTCAGGCCACTAAACGCGCGTCAGACAAGCGTCAAGCCTTATCAAGGCGCTTCAGAGTTACAGAGTGTTCCATAAGTCTGGTACCAACTTAACTTTTGAACAATTTTTCTTTTAGTGCACCAATCAAGCTGAAACTTGGTTGACCTATAGGCCACCCGTTCCGGTTTTTTCTGAAAACATTTTGAAGTTTGGTAAAGTATTGATCGAGCTATGAGCAGCAGAGAAAATATTCAAATTTTGATGCGGTTTGCTTGAAAATCACGGTAATTATGCGAGTTTCTTTAAGAGCTGAAAAGGGAATGTCCATTTTCCAACTTCAAAATAAATTTGCACCGACCAAACGTCACTATGGCAACAACTGACCAAAAATCCGGCAGAGTCAAGTCCGGCGAGCGCGGTGGCCGTTTTGGGTCTCGACTGATGATTCGATGGTCAGACGCCGCGCGTTTGGCGACCTGCTGCTCATAACTCAATCAATACTTAATCAAACTTTAAAAAAATGCTTTCCGCCGGGAACGGTAACGGCTGCACTAAAATTCAACCAAGTTTCAGCTTGACCCGTGCACTTAAAGAAAAATTATTCAAAAAAAAGTTGATACCAGACTTATGGAACACCTTATAACTCTGAAACGCCTTGATAAAGTTTGATGCCTGTGTGAGGCGCACTCAGTTGCCTAACTGCCGTTGGTTGACTAAAAGAGCGGAACAAAATATCTGTTGGGCGCACTGATAAACCACTTCTTGCTAGACAACCGTGGGCGGCACTGGCATGCTACTGTAACTGTAGCAACGATATCAGAAATCAGCTTACAGCTAATCGAGTCTTGCGAAGTAAACAAGCCATCTTACATTCTTTTTGATCTGTTTGCATGTCCGCGCTGATAGTGTGTTGGAGTGGAACTGCGTAGTGATTGCCTGCGTTTCATGTCGGCTTGTTGTGATGCTCCTGCCAGCGACAGAGCTGCACTCGCGTGCCGCACTATTCGCTAGAGTTCTTGTATGTTATTAACGTAACGCTCTTCATCGCACACAGTGCAGGGAAGACCCCGAGTAATTGCAGCTTCTCGAAAGCCAACTAAAAGCCGCAGTTAATTGGGTTCGCGTATAGCGCAAAGCATAGAGAAAAAGCGGAAGCCCTTTAAACGACCATAAAACTCTTCAATCAATTGTATAGTGGACAATTTTGCGGTCACGGACTAATAAGAAGAGAATTGGGACGTAGGCCGTTCATCTATCATGCGAATTCGGGATATTTCACTAGCTGTTGCTCAGATGATGTTCGACATTTACAAAAAGTGTCGTCACAATGGCGAACTGATGAACGAGTGCCAACAATCGCTACTGCAGTTCCTTGAAACAATGTTTTCACAATAGTGCATTTGGCCACGAGTGCGAATGCCTATGATAGCAGTCATTGTCGTAGCTATATCCGACATAATTCTATTGGTGGTTTTTATTTTGATTTAACGTTCTTATGTAGACAAAGAGAAGCAATAATGAGAATATGTTGAAAGCGCATATAGCATCTCACTTCACATAAGCATTAAAGATTTTGTCTTATCAAATTACGATATCTATGCACCATCGCATCTTATCAAACTCTGCTGCTCCGATAATACTCGCACAAACGTTTAATTTGGGGATGTTTCGCTCTCTGCACAACTTCGCTTACTGCATCCATGTTACGTATTGTTCTGTGATACAATAGAAAACCTAGCGACTTTCCAACCTATCGCTCCCACTTGCGGCTCAGAGTTTGACTTTCGTCAAAATGGTCAAGTATGGATACAATCAAACGGTAAAATCAATTGTGACATCAGAGTAGCGGAGCCGTTTGATCCTTGCGAGCGACGATAAGAATACACACACCTCGTCGAGCGACGATCAAAAAGTGCCAAGTTTTCATCGCAAATCTGAGCATAATAATCATTCATAAATGTTTAGGAAACTGCGCTCTTTCACTGGTTTCACCAAATTATTCATTTTCATGAAAACAGCAAAATCAAATTTTGTTCAGCAACCAATGCAATTAATGAGAACTCCTTGATTAGTTAGACTGAATTGCCAATTACATTGGCTTGTCACAACTGACTTGTCGTGTTTCAGATGTAGTCGTCGCTATATTTACCAACGCGGGCTGTCTTGTACCAGCGATAGCATAGTTCTCCGGTAATATCATACCAGGCTATGTAACCACAAGTCGCCTTGCCTGAATAGCCCCACATTTGCAAGTAATTGCAATTATCACCACCAATTAGAGACGTAGCGAAGTGGTTTTGGTGGTTGGTTGAGCAGGTGAGGCGTCCGCACGGGCGTACCGTGTAGTCGTATTTGCAATGCATATAAGCGTTGTTAGTGTCCATCCATCGGCCGCTCCATGTACAATCGCTCGAGTCACTTCTGAAAGAACTAATCATTGTTCGATAGACAAGGAATGAAACGAGTTGTGCTGAGGACAATAATGTGCTATATTTTTGCTTATCGTCTATTGTATTCTATTTCGACTTAATAAAGTCTCTATCCAGATCGAATCAATATGAAAACTATCCTTACTAAAATGGAAGCAGTATATATTCTTGTCCTATACCAACCATATTTTCATGTGGCCATTTCACGAATAAATAGTTACCAAATCTTGAAAATCTGCTAGTAATAAAGAATGGTGTTGGACGCTGGTAAATGCCATAAATGACAGAATCACCAACGTATCTCGCGGAATATCGTTCATGCAGTCTGTTCAACTCGCTGAGACTTGTCAGAGACAATAAGTGTTTTTGCGTCGATTATAAATCGGTCAAAAATATTTATCCACGCTTACCTGCAACAAAATCGCTTTCTAAACTTTGTGTCGAAGATGGTTGAGCATGATTTGCCGAAGCTGGAGTCGGGAATGCAATCGTCAGCGAACCAGCCATTGTGACAGCGGCCATTGTGTTCGCGAATGAGGTCGTAATCATCGGGACAGTCTCTATTGCAAAATGGAGCCTCGCCGAACCACCGGCAGCCGCCGCGGGAGGTGGGCTGCGTTTGATTGGGCTCAGAGAACAGGTTTACGACCGTCCTTCCGATTTTTCCTGAGGACAGCCTTTCTGGATTAATGCCGATCGGGATTTCTGAAAACTGCGACAAACTTTTTAACAATACGAAATTTCATGTCAAGACATCGCGAGAATATACAGGGCGTTAAAAGTACTTCCACCGTTTTTAATCTTGAATAAATTATGACTGAGTGACCCAATTTGAATAATTCAAAAGGCGTTAGACTGCCCCTGCGCTAGGATTCGTTTTTAAAGACTTCCAGGAAATTTCTTGTCGGGACCAAACTTAATGTTTTCTGACCGTAACTTTGTTCAGAGATAACCAGTTGGCCCAAAATTATCATTAAATGACACCTATAAAATCTGGTGAATCCATTGATATCAAAAGTTTAAATGTTTTCGTGCCGAAACTTAAAGATCGAATTTTTTGCTCTCAAAGCGAAAGTTTTTAAAATTTGGTGTCAATCGATTCTCCAAATTTCATAGGTCTCATAAATGTTAAATTAAGGCCAACTGATCATCTCTGAACAAAGTTACGGTAAAAAACATTAATTTTGGTCCCGAGACGAAATTTCCTGAAAGTCTTAAAAAACAAATCCTAGAGCAGGGGAAGTCTAACGCCGTTTGAATTACTGAAATTGGGTCACTCAGTCAAAGTTATCTAAGATTAAAAACGGCGGAAATACTTGTAACGCCCTGTACAACGTATCTAACTCGAACATATACTGGTCAAAAATTTGACCCAAAGTTGGTGCACACCATGTTTATGAGGTGCCCAAATTTTACCCCTCACCTACCGTAAAACTTCCCTTGACGAGCGCTAAGTGAAATAAATGAATATAGCATCCCACTGTTTCAGAACTTGTGCGTTGTCACATTTAAATGCGACAGCGCACACGTGACGCGCCATAATCATTTGCTGTAATTAACGCGAACCAGGCAATATTTTATTTTGATGAGATGCAAGTATCGGCCACGTATTCATGGTTGTTCGTCATGTTATTTCAGATTTTCGCATTTTTTGACAAGCTGTTATTCAGCCTCCCTTCGCCAAAATTAACTTACAGAGTTGCCCATAAAAAAAGAGCTTTGTCGATATTTTTTTCGGAGGCGAAATCAAACCCTGACGTCTATTGGTTGATTGTAGCCCAAGGTCTGAAGTACCGGAGTTTATCAAGATTACGCCCCGGGGCGATGACGAGAAAAAGCAGCTTTTTGGTGGTCACGTGATATTCAAAATTACGCCCCGGGGCTAAATTTCGCGAAAAGCCTGGAAACGTATTGACGCTCAGTATTGTTGTAATACTAACGTCAGCTACTATTTTCATAAATTTAGGCAACATGGAGCAGCGAAAATTGACCATATATACGCTAATTCGCAATTAAATGCAGTATTGCTCGCATATTTACTATTACAACAATGGGACAATTCCGAGAAAAAACTCCCCAAACGGTACTATTTTAGGCTGTCGTACGAACATTTTTAACTCGGAAAATACGCCCTGGGGCTAAATATCGAGAAGACTTTCAAATAGACGCCCCGAGACATAAATTGGGGGGGGGGCGTAATTTCGAGAAACTTTGGTGACCAGATGTTTGTCACCTTGACTCCAGATCATTACATACATTATGTTGGGCACCATATGGGCTGGATGGGCATACACAAGGATTAAAACGGCAAATCGCAGGAACTTTGCTGAAGACAGTCTCAAAATAGCACCTGACGATTAAATAATAATTGGTACAGAGTGCGGCAGCGTTTATGGTCACATTTTCTTTCTTATAAATTAACGGAAATCCGCTTCACAGCTTGCCACAAGAGTTATACAAATGTCATACGCTTTGAGTATCTTATTGCAAAGAAGGCACGGTTCCCGGAGCCATCAGTTACGAATTTTGCTGTCAGAGTGTTTCCAGATGATTCCAGCCGCCTGCCAGCGGCAACTCTTCCTGTCCACCTGGAAAAGAATACGTTATTAAATGGTTCTACACTAAGTAGATTTTAAAGCTTTTGATTTGAGCACTAATTTTTCTTTGAAATTGTATAATACAGTTAACTAACCAACAGAGAGAGAGAGAGAGAGAGTTGAAGTTGTGGTGACTTTGTGTAAAAAGGTCGACTGCTTAGGTTATGAAAAAAGACGTGGCCGTAACTTACACCCCACCAAAATAATATTATCGCCTGATTGCGCAAAGTGCAGTATATGATTTTAATATTCACTGTGTGCTTTGGTTGCGACCCATACAGTGAGTGTGAAAATCATATACAGTCAAAACCGGATAAGTGGAAATCGACCCGGCAAGGAAATCTTTTCTACTTATCCGGTTTTTTCACTTATGCGGTTTTGCCTATATACAATAATTTTCGCTCGATTTTTGCGCGAAGCCTTAAAACAGCTAAAGTTGATCAGTTGTATAGCATTTCCACTTAATAAGGACCCTTTCCAACGCAAAGAGAACGTTTTCAAAATCAAAAAGAACCTTTTTCATGTAAACACGACTAGGAAAATGTCCTTTTTGCTATGGAAAGTGTTCTTGTGAAAGTGGAAACGATGTAAAAAACACTCCTTCTCCCAGAACAGATCTTCAAAATAAACAAGGTTGAAAGGCGTTTCGATAAACACTGACATTGTTTCATCACTCTATACATGATATGCGCAAAACTTTGAAAGATACTTAGGCGGGGTCATCTCATTTCCACTTATCCAGGCATGATTCAGTACGAAAGGTTCACTTGGGGTTTGTAAAATTTTTCCACTTATCCGGTTTTTTCACTAAAGAGGTTTCCACTTATCCGGTTTTGACAGTATTGCACTTAGCGCTGGTCAAGAGAAGGATTACGGTTGGTGGGGTGAAAGTTCCGGTTACCTATGAAAGATCCTTGGGCTGGCGACCTATTTTGCCCTACCTCGTAGTTCGAGTATCAGAAAAGAACCCGTATCGCATAATTTGTAGATATTAATATTTTCTTGAAGAAAAAAGCGCAGCTTACTGTGCCAGTAGCGGTGAAGTGGTATTCGACCCGTCATAGATGTACAGTCTGTCGTGGTTTGGCTCGGTCATGAAGATGATAACCGTAAGTAGTATCGTATAACCCGCTGGTGCAGTAATGTGATACAGGCAGCTCGTGCTACTACCATAGTTCTGACTGGTACCGAAGTCGGGAGCGAGAAGTAGGTCGTCATGCGTCGAATATATTGACGGAAGACACGCGCTGATGCTTGGCGGCGACGTGGTTAGAAGAGTTGCTTTAAATACTAAACGGTTATACCGTGATGCACCTGATTACGGCTACTTTTCGCGAAAAATGGAGGTTTCTTCAAAGCTTTAGTAGTTGAATAGAATTTTATGAAAAGAAACGATCCCATAAGTAGTGAAGAATATTACTTCAAAATTTCATTACAATCAGATCAATATCGCGATTTGCTACGTATCGGCTGACGCGGTAAACCGTGGCAAAACGTCACTGGGATGCACCCGACTCCGGCCACTTTGCTCTTTGACCGCTTCTTAGAAATTTTTGATTCATCGAATGAAACCGTCCATTGTATCAAAGGAGGGCAGGCAAAAGTAGATTTCAATAACACATCAAACTTTAATTAAAAGTACTTTGTTGAAAAGTTATAAATAATAGAAGTTTTACACTACGCCCCGCTGACAACACTGCGGCACAATTTGAGTGTGCTCGAATCGGCCGCCACATTTCCTGATTCAGATTATTTATGCAATAAACCTTATAACCGAAAGAAAGCTCATTGTTCAGGCTTTCCAGTGATAAACTCTTCGTTTCATTCCGTTTAATTTTAGCAGCAAAATCATTAACTTTTCTCAAAAAGCCCGGAATCAATTTTCGGCCAGAGTGAGATGCATCGTCGATAATAGGATTTAACTGGAGCGCGGCAGGGCAACAGTAAGAATATGATCATTTGGACGGTCATGGTACGTAAATGAAATGCGTCACTGTCAGAGGCGTGTTAAGCAGTGCATTAAGGATTACTAAGGACACGTTTTCGCGATCTTGCGACTGCAGCAGTTTCTGCGCTAATTCAAACAATCAGCACCTAACAACCTACCCTTATGGTGATACTATCATACTTTATTTATATTGCAGCATCTCAAGAAATTTGTTATAAGCATCAGTAAAATACAGTAAGGTGATCCTGACTTTATTCTTGTTCAGCGACTCTGACGCCGACTTACGGGACGCTGGAATGTGCACATCGGTATGCAATGCGCATAATAAGCTTATAGTAGAAAGTTAGTTTTCATTAACTTATCGTGAATCATGCGCCTTGAATTTGCTAAACCTCGTCAGGGATCAGGATTGGATCCCTTCGATAGGGCTCTTGTAATCCCCTCTTATCCAGCTGCAGACCAAACCGTGAAAGGCACCTGTTGAGTCCGCACTGATGTCCCAAAACATTTTGCAGCTGCTTTAAATTTTGAGAAACAGCATGCATGCGCCCGGCCCTCTATACCTTTACCTGCTCTTCCAACCACCTGCCCGTATGTTGCCGGGGGCGCTTGAAGCGCTACTCTTGGAGCTATTTTAATAAAATTATAACACTTGCGGGGCTGCAAAATTACAAGCGTGGTGATTAATTAGAATAACGGAAATATCTTGGAATGACATATCGTCACGCTTGCAGTTTCGAAATCCTGCAGTATCGCAATTCTAAAGTTGTTATAGTTTCGTGGAAGAGGTCTCAAATCACCAGATTAAATTACGATCCAAGCCGCCACCGCGCTATTTTATTAATTTAATTTTCTGTCTTATCCTGCCTAATAACTCTTCCCCCTTGTCGCCTATTTATCTGCGTCCCTTGATTCGGAGGATTTGATGCGAGAAAGAATGTTAACGATTAATTCTGACTAGTGAATTCCGATCAATCTTTGATTACATCACGCGCCTCCAATGACTGAAAATACTTACTCTGCAGTTTTGAATATGAGATCGAAAAGCCGATATCGATCTCGCTGCTGTCTGTGATGAAATTCGCCATTATTGCGCTTCCAGTCGACTGCACCTGCGTTCCGGCTGCTACCGTCCCTGACCACCTGCACAACAACACAATTTTAAATGATGCAACAGAAATGTGCATCTTACTCTGCCAACAGCGGCGAAGCGGTGTTCGGGCCGTCATAGATGTACAGTTTGTCGTAGTTTAGCTCGGTTATGAACGAGTTCACCGTAAGTAGTACCGTATAATTCGCTGGTACAGTGACGTGATACATACAGTTCAAGTTACTACCATAGCTCTGATTGGTACTGAAGCCAGGACTGAGAAGAACGCCGTGTTCTCCCGAATATTGTGACTGAAGGCACCCATTGGGACTTCCTGTGAATATTCAGCGGTCATTGTCGGATTACACGGCGGATCACTAGTCCGGTTTTGGATTTTTTGGCATTTCGGGTTATGCTCAGCTATAAATGTACGTAAAAATATAGTAAAAATAGCGTTAGATTCCTAACGAAGCGATCTACGCAACATTGCACGCCGATTTTGAATCTAAGTTTACATCGAAGAGCAAAAAGTTTTTGAAAAAAGCTCCATAGTGAAACGGATACCGTGGTTCACTCGGCAACAAAGAAACGTTAAAATACAATGATGGTATCAAAATAAAGAGCGTAATAAGAAGCACACTGAAGTGCTTCCCGATTTTTAATATAATTTGAAGCTAAAAAGAAAAAGCTGAAAAACATCGTTAACTGAGTATCTTGCTGCCCTACGCTTTAGTATGAATCTGATCCGCTGTGATTAATAGTAAACGCAAACGCCCCAGACATGAGTCTATTTCAAGCAAACTGCGCATAAACTTGGCTTTCTGTCGATCAATTGAGGTACGCGTTCAAACAGCGAACTTTGCGAGAAACTGTGCCAATCCACATTAATACGCGCCGTAATATTTCGCCACTGGTGCTCATGTAACTTGTCGGGAGCATCTTTCCCTCCAAAAACAGCTTATCTGTCACACCCGCGGTATAAGTCGAAGCCTCAAAAATAGCTATACATGCGTCAGCATTAAATTTTACCTTCAGAATAAGGGGCTTTAACCTATTTTAACTGTTATATATATATCGTTGTGACTGTTTATGTGAGGAGCGCGAATAATTAATTAACGGTTCCGGTTCTGGATTATTAGTACCGGGTACACATATTCTGTATAGAACAATATTGGGGTATCCTAAGATCAGAAATCAGAACCGAATTTGAATGATAAATACATAAAACCTGATCATTAAATGTAGCGTGTTGCATGGCAACTGATCCTCTGTTGCTATGCAACACAAGTGCGAGAGCGTTCTGTGTCATAAGTCTGTTGGAGGA
>NIUQ01003202.1:0-18439 GCA_002796945.1 Plectus sambesii
TTTTACGAAAGATGAACCAGATAGAGAATGTCAGCTTAGCTCTTAATTTAGTGAAAAAACGCGAGCACTCCTTCATCATGATGAAGGCTTCCCCCAAGCACACATCGAACGAAGAATAATCGTCATCAATCGAAACTTTTTTACATAATATATAATTCATTAAACTTTAATATAGAAACTCAAATCGCGCCCTTCTTTAGCAAACCCTGTATGAGTTTACTCAAGCTTGAGTAAACTCACGTGCTTATGTACCATTAAACTATCCGAGCACTCCATCATACGAAAGCTTCCTCCTATAATACTGTCGTATTATATCAGCTCTATACAACATCCCATAATTGTTACTTGAAGTAACATGTATGTTAATATTATTGTCGCTTTACGTAATAACCGCGAGCACTCCTTCATCATATGAAGGCTTCTTTCTCGCACACAACAGTTGAAGGCAAATCGCCATCAATCGAATCCTATTTAGCATAATGGTTTCTCTATAGTGCGCACAATCACTTATTAGTAACGACCAAAACAATACAGACTTCATTTAACAATTACAATTAATCATTAGACTTTAGTATAAGAAATTCAAATCGCGGCCTTCTTCAGTAAATTCTAAACATGATTTTAGCCAAGCTTGAGTTAATATCATATGCGCATATATTATTAAACTAAGCGAGCACTCCATCATATAAAGGCTTATTTCTCGCACACAATAAACGCAGACAAGTCGTCATCAAAAAAACATTTTTTACAGAAAGCCTTGTTTTCGTAATTCAGAAACCTAATTGGCAGCGTTGCTTTAAAACAAATTATCATTTTTCAGTGGCACCCTATCATACTGCACTTTCTAAAGACAAGAACATCAGAATACAGTCTTGTCAAATTGAAAAGTTCCTGCCTCCCTTCTGGATTCTGGACGTAAAAATGCAAATCCGTCTGTGGGGAGTGATGCATGCTATATCTTTTTGACAATCAAAACTGTGTCAGTCAAAAATACCCATACCAATTGAAAAATTATACAGTCGCATCAATACCGACGCCGGCTCATTCACTTACAACCAACGTGAAACTTGGCTATTTGACTAGAGACTCTTAAAATGTTGACTTATTCCTTCCACTATATCATAGCGATAACCGATCGCTTACTGCATCTCACTCGGTTATCGTTATGTCTGTACTATGTACCACGCGCTTTACGACGATGCTCAATCAGAGTTAGAGAGATAAGACGCTATGGGGTCAGCATAGGACTCTGCGCAACATGAAATAATTGTGGGCATGAGTGGCAATGAACCGGGTCATGACCATTAGCGCAGTAAAGCGGGGCCATTGCCAAAGCTTTCAAGAGCTTGCGCAATTCCTAATTGCGTCTATTAAATTAGAAGTAGTTTAATGAGGATTGATTGGTGTAGTGGCTGAGCGCTAGACACCAGCCCCAAGGTGCGGGTTCAACCCAAGCCGAGGGCGATCCTCCACCCAACCAAGGTGCTCATCCCTCCGGGGTCGGGAAATTAGTAGCAGCACTGCTGCGGAAGTTTCCATTCCAACATCGCGGTGTCAGGCATGCGACGGCCGACCGCATAATTTACTGTCGCAGCCAACGTGGGCCCCTCTCTCGCACTGATGAGGGAGGACTCCAAAAAGCGTATCCTACAATTGTGGGACAAAACGCTCAGGAAAGATTATAAGTGGTTTCCAGAAATATTATATGCTGCTCTTACAGTGCATCGTGCCGGTGCATAATTTTGTTCGAAAATTAAGAAACACCTTCGCGCAAAAATTATGCTATCGGTCGTAGTACTCGCATTTCAATGAATGTCACAAGATGTGTCAGAAAGTCCATATCGAAGCTTCCTATGTCGCGTTTGTTCAAACTCCGCGATGATTAACGTACCCTCCTCTTTTTGTATGACTCATGAATAGCTCGCCGTTGCCCTTCGTATGGACAGATAATGTGTACCGGCCGTGGACTAGCGCGAGACCGGATGTGTGTCTTTTTTCTCTAACGGTCTGACTGAGCGAAAAGGGTGCGCGCGGACAGAAAAGGGCTTTTCGAGAGGAAAGACGCCGACGAAATGGTCAACATAGTGTAATCCTACCTATCTTCTGAAATATAAAACCGTCGGCTTACCGGAATATATAACTAATCAATAAAATAATCGGAAAAAGAATAGTGAAATGAAGAAGTGCTGCTCATCATTATAAACCCGTGTACCTATCTACTCGTGTGCGGATCCATTGTATGACTTCTGTATCTGCTAAGAATAAAGTATCGTAAATCTATCATCTCGACAGAATAAAGGAAATAAAAACCACTGAACCACTAATCTATAACTCAACCAATTTCGAACTCTGTCGAATAGCGCGACATCCTAACGTCGCTCACGAGTATTATTCCGATAGCAAAAATCGAAGGCCCACGTCTAAATCATATGAACGCTCTTCTCTTCAGCTTAAAATGAAGAAAAGATAAGGATAAGATAAAGATAACCAAGTGTTTTGAAAAAAACTATACATATTAATAGCAGGTTTGATATGCAATCATATGGCTGAATGAGTTGTATAAAAGAAAAATCATTAAAAATTTATGGACAATCTTTTAAAGTACTCAAATTGTATTAGCTAATAAAAGAGTACAATAAAAATAGATGGTAAACGTGTGTTTAAAGAGCTTAAATTAGTATTGAGCAAAGTTTTGGATGTTCTTCACTTTCGTTTGGGATAAAACAGATTGGTATTCGTTAGCAACTTTATTTTTGTCCTGTGTTAAGCCAAACACTTTAATCCGTTTAAAGCAGTCGTAAGCAATCAACCAATGCGATCACACAAAATAGGCTCACTTCGATTATCATGATCCTGTTTCGTTTGAGTGACTTCTTGGGCAGTTGGCGGTCGGTAATCAAAAAATGAATATGAAGCGAAATGCAGTGTTTGACCAGATTGTGCAATATACATCAGGTGATAATTACTGTTCATACCTTTGTGGAAATCGACAGTCGGATATCATCAAGAAGAGCGTGAAAACGGCGTTTAATGCAACCAAAAGCCAGTTTAGCGTTTACACGCGCCTTTGCGTGTCGTTTATTGAAACTGCTTTCCATACGAATGCACGTCTTGTCATAGTACCTCAGCAAATATAGTTTACAGCTAGATATAGCCTGCGTCGTCCAGTAACATCGCCTTCTTGTGTTGCATCGTCTTGTGCAAAATCGTCAATAGCCTTGTACAGAATAATAGGCCGCAATGCTTTGGAGTTGACTTCAGCGCGATGTACTTCATTCGATCTCATCTGATTCGTACAGTATTTCGAGGAAGTTTCACGCGCCTACCTTTCTCCTTAAACCATTTTTAGCTGCTCTTGGACCTACATAAAATGCTAAAACAGCGAAACATATCTACTATATCAAACTGCCGATTTTCGGTTATTGAGTCAGGCAACATCATATAACTTTTGTTTGATAAGAGACAACGTGTGAGCACTATAAATGTTGATAGTGGTAGGCGTAACAATGTGAACAAGGGTCAAAGAATAAATCAGCAACACAGGTACAATTCATGAAAGCTTTACAGAGCCATCGAAATATAATACATTCATAACCTCTTGCAACGAATAAGCTATATTGTGCGAGGGTCTTGTATGAATAACTGATGAGAAGTGATCGAGTTGTATTAATTGATATAATTACTAGTAGGTAAAGTTTTAGTATATAGTAAGTGGTATCCTTGAGTCGTTCGGTTCTGAAAAAAATTCAAAAAGATACATTTGTTGATATTATTTAGGACTGAGATTCAGCTAATTCAGAAATTACTCTGAGCTGCATTCTATAATCGGCTGGTGACTAGCGATGGTACGTGTGCAGTCTTCATTAAAACATTTAATGCTTCTCTTAGAGTTTTAATCCTCGAAATAATGAATAGCTTAAGAAAACGATTACATTACCCGCCGATGGTATGTCAAAGCCCTTTCAACTTCTGTCCAATCCCGCCGGATTCGCGTCATAATTTGCAATTTTTTATAATTGCTTCAGGATACGTTTAGGAGCGCCCTGATTGTTTAATGTAGTAGTGAGCAATTTAAATACTGAACCGATGTCATATCGCGTACTTAAGCTAAAGTCATTCTTAACGCAATCATTGCATTAAGAATGACTTTAGTATGACTTTTGCTAATGTGCGCGATACAAAACCGGCCCACTGATATAAGACTGCTGGACAAAATTCACTTTTTTGAATTATACATCGACTATTTGGGAGATATTATTTATCCATATTTTAATATTTGTCAATACAATAGAATTTGTTTTCATCGGTATTTTGACCGGTACAAGCAAAACCGCTATGAATACCTACTGTGTAGAGCTTTATTTCTCTATTTAGTGCATTAGTATTCTATTTTAGCATACTATTTGTTCCGACACTGGAGTACATCAGCGCAAGAAATTAGTATTGCAAGTAACGCTATTTGCTTGTGTGCGCCTGTGCACACAAGTTCACCTATGTATCATACTTGTGGCTTCATAGCAAGATAAGCTTTGCATGCTGCAGGTGATGCGTGTATGTGGCACTTCCCCCTCATGATCGCAACATAGCTGCACTAGCGAAATAAATCTGGCAGATTTCACGAATAATTATTGATATTTTTGCATGTAAATTTTCAATATAAGTCATATGTTATATTTACCATTTCCTCTTTATTAAAGACACTCTCCAAATCAAACTGGACATTTTCCAATTCGTAGAGTACGTTTTTCCTCATTAATTTAACTAGAAAAGTGCCCTTAACAATGTGAAAATGATATATATATAATGTAACGAATTTAAATATGACCAAAATTATTTCACCAGTACAGCTTTAGTATGCCGTTGAAACGCTGCCGAAAAACTACAGTTGCTACCTCGACGAAGATAAATGGCGATGAATCGCCGATTAACCCTTTACTTGTTGTTGCTATTCGTTCTAATTACGGCTCTCTATAATGTTCAAGTTCGGAATGGCTCTACTTCTGAGACCGTCAGTAAAAACGACCGTTTACTTTTCACAAATACTGCACCATTTGCACAAATGGTGCAACCACTGAAAAATTGTTTGACTACTGATATTGGAGGCAATTTATGGGAAAACTTTAGTTCAATCATCAACAGTTGCGTGGACAAGCACACAAAAGTGTCCAAAGAAAACTTTTTCCAACTCCATATGGGCAGATTTGACGAAATTAAATATTTTCTGCCAATGACAAAGATTTTTGAAAATAATGACTTGACACCTTGCTACTGGTTGACGATTGGGGTGGGTGGTGATACTGAGGTGGAAAAGGAGATGAAGATCGTATATCCGAAGTGCAAGATATTTGGCATTGAACCCAGTCCTGATCAGTATAAAGATTTTGACAAATATGGAACAATAATTCCGCATGCCATTGGTACGTCTCTCTACCTCCTCTCTTGTTATTATAATTAATTGGCAATTTTGTTACTATAGTTAATGAATGCATACTGCCTCAAAAAATGGCAAAATACGAACAAAGTATGGGTGCGGGCCTGAACTTTAATTCTCATATAGGTTTAACATAAACCGAAATTTCGAAACAGTATCGCTAACTTGGTCCCATGGCAGACAGTAGGGCACTCATATAAATGTTAACACTCTGAGATTGCCTTACACTGTCAGACAATAATTAGAAATCTATCATGGGGGAGTGACAAGAAACACATGTGGGTGGCACTAACAACACTCTTTTGTTAAAAATGCTGAGAATAGAGAAATTTATTTCCATTCCTGCGCAGTCGTCGTCGCATTAACAGCTACGACATTAATGTTCGAGTGTAACTGAGACTCGATTTCTCAATTCCCAAAACACTGCATGATGAGACAGGTCCCAGAGATATCCTATAACATAGTAGTTTATTATATGGAATTGATTGCTATTATTTTAAATGTGCGAAAAAATGCAATCTTTGAATCATAGTAACGTTTTTAGGAATTAAGGCTGGTAATTTTACAATGCGTCTGTTGAAAAAAAACGGCTACGTGGATGTGCTTGTGCCAGTAACGCCCCTGCATCAAGTACTCGATGAATTTATTGGCAGTCGCCTAATTCATTTCTCGACATTGGACATCGAAGGCTTTGAATATTCTATCCTAGAATCACTAAAATACGGCAAGCCAATTGAATCAATGGGAGTGAGATTTTGTCAAATTGACGCCGAGCTTCACAGCCTAGAACATCAAGCAAAACGGCACATTGGAAACAATTTTGACTTTCAAAAGTACTGGAATGAGTTTCTCAACAACAGTCCTTATATTCCTGTGAAAGCCAGCGACTTCTTAGCCCACCGAAAAATCACTCTTATAAATGTTGATGATGTAGTCTGCCAGAGATCATTCAATTTCCAGCAATTTTTCTGATAATATGAAATTGCTTGAGAATGTATTTTTGACAACTGGAGAACTATATAATTGCTTATAAACGTTTATATCACGTGCATTTATTCACGAGCTATCATTTGAATAGGCTTTGGTGACGAACTTTGGTAGAGATTGATTTCAGCATATGGAGAGTACCACTAAAAATTTCTTTTGCATGCCCAAATAGCGCACTTTATAGCATACAGCGCTCAGATTTCATCGTTGCACGCCGCAGACGCAGTTTTATGAATGTGGTTCGAGCAATGCTGAAGGCAACACGAAACCATCGCCATGTTAGCGACATTGTATACAAAGGGGATAAAGGCATGGATTGGTTGAACACGGTGCAATGCCTACGTACAAAAGCAACACTATAAAATCGTAAAGCTCGCACAAGTCATAAAACGATTAAATCGTTCAGCTCGCAGCAGTATTGTTCAACAAATTAAATTATGTAGAAAGTGTGTGAAATAAAAGTGAAATGTAACTTTAATCTCCCATATTCTATCTTTGAATTGAAAAATGAACTCATTTAATTATCTTTAATAACGATAATCATATTCTTTAAATAATCAAACAAACGAAAATGAATTTTTTGCGGGACACGAGTACTGTTTCCCCATTACATTCTGCCTGTTGCCTACTATTAGTCCCGGACAATCTTCAATATATGCAGCGGATTCTTTTGGAGGCCACTGATCAAATAATATATTGTGTGATTTGTGAACGAAATGAGGCTGAATCGACATCAGCTTTTGCAATTTTTTCATAAGTCAAGATGCGTTTATCAAGCATTTACGACGTGTCACATTTCAATAATTTATGCAGCTAACAAAAAAGTTATGAAACTTCGCACATCAAATCACTGATTTATGTTTTGTTCCATCATTCCAAATAATATGACTTGGTTGTGAAGGGTAGAATGAATCTCAGAAAGTGGCTGTTTTTGGCCGTTTCTTCAGATGCGCAACATTTAACATACAGTGACAACTACTAGGTTTGTGGCATTAACGAATTGGTACGTCTGAAGTAATCTCTGCGCGCGACAGCAGGCTGCACAAAAAACAATGCAATATGTTGGCCAGCGAAAATTCCGCAACGCTTGTTTTGATGAGAGCTTAACAGCAGTTGCAGCTTCAACTGACAAATGATGGTAGCTTACGTTATTATTTGATTTAGAGGCGCTTCAAAGGCAAAAGCAGGCGATACGCAATTTTCAAATGGCCCTTATCACGATTTTCCTTTAATCGATGCGATGCTAGCCGAAGAAATGCAAAAAATAGAAAGAGGCATACGAGTGATATACTCAAAGTTTCATTGTCAGGAAGGACACGCTGAAGAAAATTTGGAAGAACAAATTTAGACTGCGCACAGATCGATAAGGAACGATATGATTAGCGCAGAAATTTCGCGGTCAAAAAGATTCACCTGTTGAACGTCTCGCTTCAACTTTGTAGGTATTTAAAACTGAAATTACGCTTCTTTTCTAAGTGACGAAGAAACTATAAGTATATCGATTGATATTTCAACTTCACATGATATGTACAATACGCATATGATTTGACACAAAAGTGCAATATGCAAACACTGAATTTAGCGACCTCCTTCCAATCAAGCGTACGATGCTCTATAAAATTGCAACTGCATCACAAAACTGAATTCCATTGCAGTGTTATTGATGTTCACTTTATGAAGTAATGTCAAGCTATGCAATTAGCATTAAAGGGAAACTTTTCTCAACGTTCCTATTGAATTGGTTAGAGAAGTTTGAGTATTTGAAGCAATTGTTTGCTGAGCCGTGTCTTGTAAAAATCATTCATAAATTTACATTTCAGCTAGCTGCGTTGTACAGCTTAGCTCGTTTTATATAACTAATAATTGTCTAAAATGTGTGATATGCAACAGTTTAATGATACTTTGTGAGGAGAGCAGCACGTGAGAATGGGTGAAAAATTCAAGCGCTTGCATAAAAGCTGTCGACTGAAGCATTATGATGGTACAACAATAAACAACATTAAGCGCAACGTTTTCGCATAAATTGTCATTACCGCACCGAAAGTCGAGTGAATAATGGAGGCGCATCGGTTTCGTTGCGAGACGCAAAATATTTAGATGTTCGATACGCGCACAACACGCTCGGTGTAGCCGTCATTGTAAACTTCCGGTTCGGCCAGAGGCGCTTGGGGAAGTAATACGTAACCGGGGGCCGAAGCAGTATATCTGGGCGCCGGCGTCGGTTTCACGACTTCATAGCGAAGTGGTGAGATAATCGTGTACTTGAATCGCTGAAATGGAACTTATGCAAAAATAGAGCAATTTGAAAGGTGAAGACGATTTTTCCACTATCAATGTCGACTATTACTGAGAATCTCGAGAAAAATCAAGCCGTGTAGAAAACGAAAACGCAAGATGTTTTAACAAGAGTTTTTTTGTAAAAGAAAGGGCATATGCGCTCTTTACAACCGTTGGCAGCGTCAGGAACTATTATTAATCATCTAAAGTGTATATTACTTGAATAATAATTATTCGAAGAAGTAATTCCTTTTGTATCTTTGACTGATGATGATATTCCGCGATAAGGTTGATATCCCAAATTATTCTCAAGGATATTTGAGAACAGAACAAATAGGAGCTACTCTAGTTTTTATTCCTTCTTATTGCAATCGTTAACCGCCTCCCTATAGAGATATTATCGATGTACAGTATATCTCAATAATATCATTAAATGCGCGAAATAATCACATGTGGACACAAACCTGCCACTTGGTGATACCAGGTCCTTTGACGCACGTCCGACATATAACGAAAAGCATCAAAATTGGAATAGGCAGCAGAGGTACGCCGGCAATCGCCCATCCGACCAATTCTGACCATTCCCAAGAGCGCACTCCATCCGAATACTTGCCGTAGTCGTACTGCATCAGACCCAAAACCATAATCCCCTGAAACATTTGAATGAATTGCTTAAAATAAGAAATATACAGCAGTTTCTTTTAATACACATGTTTGTACTTAACACAGTTAATCGAGTGATTTGAATACCGCTACTTTATTATTAGCCTATCAAGAGTGCTTACCTTGATTTTACTTTTACTTTACATGTACTAAGCATCAGGCAACTTTACCGACCAAGTAAAAGTGGTTAAATAAAAATGAGATAAGCGTCCGGCTAATAAGGATACCGCTATAGAGTAAGGTGCATACGCGCTTTGCGAACTTGGCGCGGCATTGATGCGTTTACGATGGAGGTACATGCGTTAGCCCCTTGCGAATTTTCGACGACTAATCTTACACATAATCAAACGTTTACCTAAAACAGATAAGCCGGCGACCCATCCGATCAGGCGGTTCACCTTCACCGCCTGATGGAAAAAATTTAATAAATATAGCAAGCTTGGACTTTGCATTACTGACAAAATCAGCATTAATGATACTTCAAAAATTATTTAATCTTGATCTTCTCGGATTTGAAAATTTGCACACTAGAGAATCACACAACTTCTTGCATATTTCGACTCCACAAGATATCCTTGCAGCATCCCGCACTAGCATACAGTTACAACTCTTTAACGAAAATATCGTGCAATTTAAGTTGTTACTTACAATAGGCACAATAGGTAGCAAATATGTAATGTAGAGCAGAAAGTGACCAGTCACCCAACAGCAGGCGTTTGACAACATACTCTTCAAGTCTTTGCCCAACATATGTCCACCTGAAAACCATTTCACCCATTACAGCTCAGGACTAATACAAAAAAATTGACGATAAGACTGACAATAAAACCATGAGATGGCGAGTAGTTCAAACGTCAGAATAGTCCACAGCGTGATGTAACTCAGGTAGCCTTTTGTGAGTTCCAGCGCCCATTTTCCTGCCTGCAAAGAGAGATCATTTTAATAAATTACACTAAACAGGAAACACAGTATCGCAGTTTACTGATTATTTTGTCATATACAGAGGTATCATTTTCCGCTAGCAGTATTCTGCAGTTTTTCGATCGGATAAATTAACGGCGTCACGGACAAAAACGATATTTAAGGTGAAGATCGTCTGATGAATATGAATGCGTACCTGTGTTGTGAAGAAAAGACCGAGCGCGCAGCCAAGGATGCAGACGAACAACGAGAGCACCAGTCTTGGAAAACAGCGTGACGATTTTTCACCCAATGCGTCTTCTAACGTCGCCAGAACACTCAGTGATAGTACGTACTGAAAAGTGGCACAGCGCTGAGAAGGTTAGGTTAAACCAACCGAGCTAAACATTGCGTGATTAACACGCCACGCAACAGACTTCATGATATTGCAAGATACGGCAGTTACGGTTGCTAAATTTGCTTTGTAGCGTGCACCTTACGGTATGATTAGCTCGGTTGGTTACACGCGAGAGGTCTACAGTATATTGCTCGTTCGCTTAATTTCAATCTATAGCGGTAAGGATGCGAACATGTAATTGAGTTCAGAGAAGCTATAATTTACTTACGAAAACGTTGAGTAGCACGAATATCGACATAAACAGCACAATTCCAGTCCAGAGTTTCGGTGCGTCTAGATGACTCATATAGGCCATGACTTGCCACATTTGTGATTCCCCTGAAGAATTAATAAAATGTGTATCAATTCAACAAAAATATTATTTCGAGTTATTTCTGATGGTTTAAGGTCTAATTTTACTACATTCTACTTTGATAAGGGTGTATTACATCTCAAAAGAGGACGTTTTCGGAGTCAAATCAAAAAATCTCCGCTTTGATTCGGATGGTATCCTTATTCGAGTAGAAATAGTATATTTCCGACACAAATCCTAATGATCCCTGCACGTTTACTAAGAATTCTTTTTCTCAAACTTTCAATTTGAGTAATTGAACAGCCATTTTATTTCACTGCCATTTGCGTTGGAAGCATAATTAAACCATCATGATTGCTGAGTATAAAGTCTTCGCTGAATATTGACATGATTTTACCTCGTGAAAGAAGGTCCAAAGCCGGTATGGAGGTTTTCTGCGAAATATATCCAATCAGTCCGACGATTGTGAAGAGCTGCATTGCAGTCACGATGACGTGTGCCGAAACTATTAGAACGCTATCGCTGAAAGATTATCAATTCGAGTAGCAGTTGAAGTATAAACAACAATTACTTCTAATAAAAAATCTGTCTAAAAGGTTTCTAGCATGGCGAAAGAGCATGTTAATAAGGAGCTGTACCACTTATTTTCGCTTAAAATTAGCCTTTTTCGTATTAAATCGAACGTTTGGTTGAACTTGTTACAAAGAAAGATTCTCAATTTAGTATATTATGTATTCAATCTGATTTGATATGTATTCAGGTTAAAGTAAGCATGGTTTATGTTGCGAATAATGGAATAATTGAGCGCGCCTATATTCGACTTAACTGTTTAATTAACATACAATCAATTAGCTGGTTTTCTTATTGTTGAAAATCCTAATCGTCGAAATAAAAATAAAATGATTACATGAAGTGCAAGTGTTCTTATTGCAGCATTTTTTCATCAAATAACAACAACTGCTGAAAAGTTCGTTTTCAACTGCTTCATTTCATCAATATGGGCTACCCCTTAGTAAAAACGAAGTAAAACGTACCCGACTAAGTTGCTGGTTCGCTTATTATAAGAGCCGATGGTAATGAAGGCGCCGAAACCAATGCCTGATGCCCAAATTACTTGCTCTAGCGCGAGTTTCCAGAGCTGAAAAGTATGCAATGATTGCTTTGGTTATAAACAGCGCTTTCGAGTTTAATATTCTTGTGGTATAACTGATTAATACCTTTCTAGTTTATATATTGATTATTTGTAATGTATGGTGCGTTTCAAGGTCTGCCTACATCGTATCTGTAACAATATAAAGTTATCCTACTCACATGATAGTCGAGAAGCCGTTCCCAGTCGGTCACTTCATAGAACTGCGTCAAAATGTCCATCAGGCCGTCCAGGGTCAGTGCTCGCACTAGTAAGGCGAGGAGACAGCAGAATGGAAATATGTATGTGAAATAAGCAACCTGAAAAATGGCAGAATATATCGTAGCACTCCTGTCTTTCTTTTAATAGACTAACCGCTATAAAGAGAGAGCGAATGTGAGAGTGAATTTGTTTGTGTATGCTTATTCTAATTACTCAGTTTCATTAATAAGATAATAAAGAGTTAGCTTAGCAGTTTCCCCTCTTTGTAGTACGTTTTAATATCAGTTGATGTTGGTATAATATGAAAAGCTTAATATACCGCGAGCCGCGCGCTACAACATATAACACGGTTCGCGCACTATTTTCTCCTTTTTAGGGAAAACGAGCAAAATATTGGCATTTCGCGTATTTCACAAGCACAGGCGCATATCAACCACGTTTCTTAGTGACTCATTGTTGCTCACTTCTGTGCTCTTCCTCTTCACCTTGCTTTATTTGCTCTCTTCTATCTATGCCATGTCAAATCAGACTATTTAATCAATGAGCCTCGCAATATACAATATTTAAAGCTCATAATCCCATAAATTGTGTTCTTTCACGACGCAAAATCTTACTTTGTCGGTCTCCTCTAATGAATATGTCATGTTTTTGTTAATTTTCATAAGAGTTTTCAATGTTTATTAATAAACTGCAAACTAATTGAGAAAATTTCCAATTATACCTTTCCAAGCCAACGGACTCCGGCGAAAATAGCGAAAAACACCAATATCCAGACGAGACCCAATGCTGAGAGAATTTGCCATTGAAATTCTCCAATTTCAGTTATTCCCGCGCTCGGCCGTTGAAGAGCGCTGAAAATAATTATAAATGAATATTAATAACCAAATTTCCTACTTTGTTTCAACGCAAAATATAAAAGGTATTAAAAGTTAGTTTCAATCCTCGAGTAGACGTTATTTCAACACTATACCATTTGCAGTTAACTAATGACACTTTCAAAAAAAAGTTCTGAGCACTCAATTAGCTTAAAAACAATCGAAATAGTATAAAAGCATATTTAATTAAAAAAGGCAACAAGAGTTGTGAGCTGAAATTTAATTGTGCGAAACATTAATAATTACCCAATGTGGGTTTAATCAGACAGTAGCGCTGAAACTCACGTGATAAACTGGTTCATGCTCGACTGCGAATTGTCGACGTTCAACATTGGCGTCGTTTGAGTGAAGTTGGCGACAAGCCCGGCTGGCAAGCAGGGTGTCGACATGAATTCGGGGTACTCTTCACAACTTAGCCACGGTAGATCGTTCTTCCCATGCACGATTGACCAGAAAAGATAGAACACGAACAGCATCAGCCAGCCAATATAGATGGCTAGGTAGGACATGATCGCCAGGGAGAACAGTATCTGCGCAACTCCGACTCCTGAAAAGAAATATTATCTGATTATTTATGTGCCTAATTTTTTTCTATTTACTGCTTGTCTGCCAACGAAACAATCCAACGGATTCGATGACCCAAACAGGTAAACACTTATTATCTACCTTGCGTGTTATCAATATTTATACTTATTTAAGACCGATTTAGCAATGTAAAGTGTAAATGGAGAGTTATTAGGACAATTTGCTTAATCAAAAACTTAAAAAACTTTCGTAATTTTGTGTTCTTGTTTAAAGAATTATAGCAGCGATGTGATTGTTCTTTTATTAATAAAGAGGTCTGCGCAGCAATCACGGTAGAACCGAAGGAATAGTGGAATGGACAATTTTGCGACATGCATCTAACTATTCGACTCATACCGAATTTACCAGATTTTTTATCCGCGGGCAGAAACAAAAGCTGAAGTACAGTTATAGGATCTGGTTGAGTAAAAATATGCTCTCTGAGAGACTGAATAACCTTCCAGTCGGCAGAAAATCCCATATTGTCCGGTATAAAGAAAATATTTCCGTTCGCTACCGCGTGCATGATCCCGACCTAGACTAAACATTACATCGGTTCTCAGAGTGAAACAATTAAGTTCTATGAGTTGTCCACATCGCTGCTGTGGCACGATGAAAATCGAAGAGAACACCCTCCTATGCTTTTGCCAAGTTGGCAGATTTTCGATGGCATGCGCGCATCACAAATATTCAATATGGAATCTGGCGCTCCATTCTACTGTTTACTTATTCATTTATTGCTCTTTCCCTTCCCTATGAGTCACTAATAAGGAAAAATGTACCACAAGAACAGGTACCATTTAATATGCATGATCTCTCTGTTGGGATTGCTCCAATAATCGATCCTCAGAATATCCTTCTGGCAATTTCCGAGAATACAACTACAATTTACTCAACGGGAAAGCACAAACTACAGTGAAAGCAGTGATTGCTACATGATTAGCCCAAGACGAGTGAAATTCAATCATACAGTGAAACATTTTTACATGAAATTATTGCAGTACTTGCGCAGATTCAAAACTGAAGTACCGTTCAAATTTAGTGTAGTAAATTACAACGATTTCCTTTCGTGTGCTCAGCACTTGAATTTATAGATGTGCTTCGTACTAATACATATGCTATGAAGAACTCGCTCAAGTCAAGACGAGAGGAGATTCAGTTCAAATTTGGCTCGCGCAAATCTCAGAAAATCTTGTTTCATTAATTATTGCTTTCAGAAATAGAGTTAAATCGAAGCGAACATATTAAGAATAGAAAAAATCAACTGCTAAACTTGAGAACCGAAAGAACTAACAGTTTGGGAAATCTCAGCTTGTTCGTTAATGTTTTAATAAAACAGCATTTTTGCCTCTCGGTGCATCTTTAGTAGTGTGCTCATGAATTGTGGGCGGATCAAACGCGTATTAGCGTGTGAAAAAAAAAGAATCTGCTTTAAAAGCGCACTTGACAATGTACAGAACAGTTTCTAAGCAGATTCACTATTGCAGAAGTGTGCACGCACATTTAAGCGTATATATACGTTATTGACGCGATAAAGCAGTAATAAGCAGGTGAATATATTCGGAAAAATCATCTAACCTTTGAAGAGCGGGCAGATGTTGTAAAAGGCTTGAACAGGCGCGCGGCCCGTCAGCTGTCCAACCGCCAGCTCCATTACGATTATTGGCAGTACGCATATGAGTAAGGCAGCGCCCATGGCCGCAACAAAGGCCACTAAAAACATGCAACCGTCTTTAGATGAACACAATTTCGTCATCGAATTCGGGCGAGAGGTTAATGAATGAAATTCAATTGTACAAATTCAAGCGTATTTATGAACTGATTAAGGTTCCTAAAATAATAGTAGGCTTCTTTAACATCCTTTAGTACAGCATGTAGATTAATCGAAATAGTTTTAAATTTTGAAAATGGCGATTTGGTCATACTGTTAAATTCAAAAAATCTGAAATGGATTTGTTTGCGTTCTTGATCGCTTTGAGCGCAAAATTCAAAAGTATACCATTATTGCATCAAATATCGACCTTCGCGTCCTGCTAACTTCGCTTTATTCGCATTTTTCGATAGTTTAGAGCCCTCTGAGCAAAACTGAATGCAAATACCGGATGCAGTGGAATGCATCTCTAGGTCCACTTAATTTTCGATCAGCAGCCTATTTTATGATATCACTGAATGTTGAGCATTGATAAGCTGCATCTCAGTTGCACCTTAGTACCTTATTCTTTTATAATAATGCGGTGACGTCTAAGCATAATTCAGACTCGATTCTCCAATTCACAACTGTTTTATGACACAGGTCTATAAGTTCCCCTGTGAAAAATCATCACATACATCCTCCATTCTCGAGTATCATCTTGGGCAGATTGAGAAAGTTGGTGGTGGCGAAAACGTAAGCGAACGCGACGATTAAGAAATCGATCTTGAACGACCACAGATCCCGCCATTCCTCGACGATAATCGAAGACATCTTCATGTTGCTCCAGCTACCACTTCGCTCTTCGTACCTAAGATTATTTTTTATTATTTGATAATGAGTTTCCTTCACTTAATCCCATTAATCTATCGACGAATCTCAGAAGACGCCAAAGAGGCACGGCACACTCCCTCTCAGAGGTACATCATACGTCCCGTTAGGCTAAGAGTCTTGACACTCGGAAGCCCAAGGAAAAACGCCCAAATCAATTTTGACATGCGGCGCAGTAATACGGATCCATTTTCCGAATGCGCAAAGGATAAGCTTACATGTTTTCCTGTATTCACTACAGTTACTTAATTTTCTATGGCGAGGTCCCGCCAGCTTTAAGGCCTCAGGATTCTCAAACCCTGGAAATATTGCAAAACAGTTTGTTATAATAAGATAATAAGATAATATAGGATAATAAGAATAGTAATGCATGATGAAGAGGTGGAAAAGAGCTTTTTGAGGTATTAAACACACTATCAATAAAAATACAGTTTAGTATCCTATTACACTGTAGATCAAGTGTTTGATGTCCAAATGGATAGTGTTTAGAGATGTCAGTAATACTGTCAAACGGTTGATTGCTCTAGGCGAAAATTACAGCTCTCTTATCAAATTTTGTCGTTTCGAGTGCCTCATTTTCCTGTTTAGTTGGCTTCCACTAAAATTAACCAACTATTAGTTACTGTAAAATATATGACGCTATACATATCAAGACTGCTTCTAGTTTAAACCATCAAAAAAAACTATTGAATTGGAGCAGTATTCTGTTATTTCAAACAGAAATATTTACCACATTCTACTTCAAACAGCAAAGGGCGGTGTTGACGATGGCGGGGGCGCGAAATTCAAGAAAGAGACTGTTGCCATCCACACGCGATCCTTTCTGTGCTGCTACCACTGCGCTTGCTGCTGGAATCAAATCAATCATGCGGTAATTTGGGGAAATGGAACTGTCAGTCTGGTTTTTGACAGACACGGTTAGAACTAGTCGCGCGCGCCCGTCGCATTTGAACATCGTACCAAACGAAGCAGAAGTGCTGTGCCCCTATGCCTAATCAGGCTAGTTCTATGCCTCCCAAATATATATTACCTATTTCTTTCAAAAGAGCTGCTACATATGTGTCAGAGTTTTCGTATCTAAGTAGGTGGTGACAGTAAAGAGACTGCTAGTTGGGTTGCAGGTGAAGGACATTGAAACGTGTGTTGAAATAGTCGCAATCACTTTCCGTTGAGGAATAAGACTGAAAGAAGTCAACATGAAACAATGAAACCCTGATGTTTGCATATAACCGTTTACGCGAACGCAGGAGAGGAAGAGATTGCAGTTTTGCACACTTTTTGGAGAGCGAGTACTGCCTGTTTGAATCGCTCGTAGACCACTTTCAAATGGAAAATCATTTACACACACTGCGCTGGAGCAAAATGATGCGACAGATCGACGTTACTGACTGACTCGCAGGCTCAGATTGCAACTGCATTTGGCGCTCGCCAAATATATATCGAATGAAGTCGAGCGCCATGGACCGAACATCCCTATGGTAGTTGAACAATATTCACTTAAAGCACAGCTTCTTGAAACCCAACCAAATGCTGCACATAGTTGATATATGATTCCTGCGCTCAACTGGAATCTGCTCTTATGCTAAGTATGGGAATCAAAAATATAGCTTCACTTAGTCGAATTCTGCACTTATCACCGTTCTACTGTGTCCATAGTGAGTGAATAGTCCACCTGACATCGTTTCATATCCGCAGGGATGCGACATTCAGTCAAAGAACAGATCTAACGATGCATTAAGTTCATATATTATAGTAGCATGAATAATGCTATAATGTTGACGCGACGGCACTTAACTGCTGAAAACCTCAACAAGTGAATGCATTCGTTTACAAGCGCTCTTAGGAATAATACGAGATCCGCAAAAATGTAGAGCATAGAAAAGCTACTTTTTGACTCTCATACCCGATAAGCAGCACGCAAAACCACTGCAAATTAGTGCAGCCTAAAATGGAGTTTTACTGGCTGAAAGCTATGTAAATTCTATACAATTAAAAAACATTTCAATCTTCAAATAAGGCTAGAGAGCGCAGTGTTGGAAGACTGACATCGATAGCTTATGTTAGCTTCATTTGGCTGATGTGCGCGCACGCTCGGGACCCTGAGCGTCAATGCAAATTTGACGAGCAATATAGCAGCCCCTTGCGGCGACCCGATCAGAG
>NIUQ01003203.1:0-18480 GCA_002796945.1 Plectus sambesii
GCTTAATGCTCGTTTCATTGGCGTGCTCATCCATTTCGTTGACCATTTTCTGCATGTCTTTCATCATTTGTTCAACTTTTCTGCTGCAGCACTTGTGTCCTGAAAAAGGAGTGTTGATTCTTTCATTGAGAACAGGGAATAGTTCTGGGGGTGCGGATCACCCCTGCCTTTCACAGCCATCTATAAGATCGTCAAAATGTGACCGGATCTGCAGTATTGTACTGGATATAGACATGGACCTTTGGGGGCATGACCGGCTCTCTGAAGGCTATATACTCACAAAATATTCGCCATCCAAGTTGGCTAACTCCGTTATAAGAAAGAGTCACCTAGCTTTTTACACCAACAGTGCATATGTTTACAATTAACCGATTAAGATTTAGTTCCCCCGCATAGCTATTTGTAATCGAAAGGCGTAAAACATTTGGCGCAAATACAGAGTAATGCATCATCTCCGGCGCAAATGTCTGGATCATATACAGAATCGCAAATGAACTCACCACTTGGACTTGTGAAACAGTTGTCAGCGTCCAGGACGGCTCCATATTCATCAGTGTTCGCGTTGCCAGCATTCTCGTTATTATTACTTACGGGGCCACCACCATCTCCACCTTCATTATCACCTTCGTAGTCATAATAGTCATTAGAGTCCGTTGTATCGCCGCCTTCCCCTTCTTCGTTAACATACTGAGCTGAGTCTGGTAAAACGGTAATTGGATTTTCTAAACGTCCGCCAAATATTCTTCGGGTTGGAGGCTGAATTGTAGGACGCTGGGTGGATGCATTTCCGAACGATTCAGATGGCAGCTGGTTGTTGCCTTTCTGAGGTGGCAACTGAAGCGATGGCAGCTTGGCGTCTAAATTCGATTGAGACTGGTGTACAGTATTTGTTTTACCTAAAAGTTATTGACGAGAGTAGTGACAATAAATTAAGAACATTGCGCCATATTGTTAGATTTCCCGCGCGATGCAACAGAAATTTGAAAATTGCATTTGTGCGCTAGTGAAAACACACTGTAAAATGTTTCTACTTCAGTTGTAAATTCATGAAATATGATGAATTTTAAACGGTAGATGCCCCATGACGAGCTCTTTCATAATTTTAAATGTATTTTTTCCTTTGACGATACTGAGAACATTCACTTTTAGCTCATATAATGTTTTCAAATGGTGAACCTCTGCATACAGATCATATTGAGAAACGTCGATTCGGTCTTCAAATTTCTCAGTTTCTTTGTCATTATTTGCGATGGACTACTTCTTAATAATTTGACCTCTTTTATGACGATGAACGGGCAACAATCGAAAATCGGTAAAAGCATAGTGAGAAGGGAGATAAAGCTACACTCGCAGAGTTACTGTAACTGCAAACATTCAGATTTCTGAATTTTCTCACTAGACTTGACAACTCTTTTTCCTTTTGGTTTGACTTCATTAGCTAAATCTAATTCTCCTCAGCAGTTAGATCTTATTTCTCTTCATTAACTGGTTCTAGTTCTGGCAGCCGCGGATGCTTTTCATGCAGAACGTCAACTAGCGAGGAATGCAGCTTGATGAAATATATATCAAATTGCGCAAATATTAAATCCAAAAGTAAATCAAATGGGAGGCGAGTTTTGTAGCTATCCTTTCTTTTCTTAACTACACCTGATAAAAGCGCAAGATTAAAATGAACAGGCCACGGGTGAAGAGAACCTCAGATTACGATTGATAGCCGCAATGCATGATTTCTAACCTTATGCGATACGATTATGATAGTTATCGAAATTTCCATTATTCGTTTTATTTAAAAAGGCATTTACCTTCAGTGGAAATTTTCGCAGGATCCGATACGCAGACTGCTCTGGCCATCACGATTAAGTATTTGAACCTGAAATGCTCGAAAGAATCTTCTCTTCCTATGATCTCCGCTTAAACTGATATTAGAACTAAAGTCCCACTTTCCAAAAGGATGGAGATCCTTAACGATAAAGAAGGCATAGTGCAAAGGGATCATATTCAGCTGCTGACTAATTTTGAAATTACTGGAGTGAAGGAAAAAGAACTGCGGAGTTCTTTATATCATTGATTTGATATGTTATCCCGCCTATCCGAGAAAATTTTAACCACTTGCACATACCCTTTGCTGGTTCTTAGCTTGCGCACATCCGAAATGAAGTCAAATGCTAGTTGAGAGTCGTTTTGTTTATGTTGTCCGCCAACAAATTTTTCTCCAGGATGCAGCAACTTTTGCCCAATATTTGAGCCATTCACTTTGTGCGAGGAACAGCACCTTCTGAAAAAGGTGCTCAATGTTCACAACGTCTTTTCCTTTAGAGTACCAACTATAGTTACTTGGTCATTGTAAATAAGTTTTGTGGACAAGCTATTGCGAACAGTTATGAACAGAGCTACTATTGGGTAATATTAAGAATCGAGAGGATCCCGGCGTTGATAGCGAACATCTTATTGCTATGGTTTGCAAGCAGCATCTTAATCTGTGACAGGCGTGCATACTCTCGTCCGAATGTCTCTTCATACTAAAGAAAGTAAACTATCCCTTACTTTGTGTCTGAATACGGCGCTCCGCCAGCAAACCATCCACCCTTTTCGAAACAAGGAATCGACCATAATGTCCGCTGGCAAACCTGCATGGATAATATTTTTCGAAAAAGCTCGCATTTTGTGTCCTACTGTGCCTGGGTGGAACATTTGGGGAAAAAAGTGGAATTGGTTTATAGTGGCAGTTGACACACTTTCGCAAATGCAGTAAGAGTAATTGCTCGCCCGCGAGTTTTCGATGTAATTTTTAACAAGATGTCGCGTCTCATTGGTCCAAATTTTAGTCGCGCTCCCCCTATAGCCACTCATTGCCGTCATAGATTATCGTCCCGTGGTCATCTTTGCAAGCGAGCGAATGATGTGACTAATCGAACGCGCGAAAAATCGAAAGTGGAAGTGAATGAAGTGTCTTTAAGCATTGTTAAGCATCGATTGTAAACCACACATTGTTTCGCAGATAAAAAAGCACAGTCACGATAACACGGTGACTTGCGGATTCGCCATTCGCGAGACGATAAAGAGGAAGGAGACATATGAAAAGGTCAAAATTAGTGAAACGTCATCTTTTCAATCTTACTATTTTATTCCTTGCAGATGAAAACTCGTTCAGGCGGCTTTCTCCAAGTAAGTGCTGAGCAGTTCGATGGTGATGGACGGCTATTCTGCTACTGAAGCACTCAGGGAGCGCGGTACAGTCCACAATTAACGAACTGTCATTTGATACGCTGGCGAGGAACGGTATAGTGTGGGGTCCGCAAAAGTTTGCTTGGGCAAAAGCGATGTAAATCGCTAACAAAAATGCCACATGCAGATGAGCGCACAGTGGCATCACGATGAAATCCAAAAGGAAGCGCACTTTCACAACTGAAAGAACGAACAGTCGTGCAAATTTGAAGGAATTATAGATCGGCGCGAATGTTATCGGTGAGAATCAACGGTGATTTATTTTAGAAAAAGTCGTCAAATCGACGATCTGTTGACGTCAATAATCAACGAAAGTTGGGCAGTGAATGTCGAGTGAAGGGAGACGGAAGAAAGTAGGCCATCGGTCGCCTCTTGCCTGACCTGTTCATAGTTCTCGCTGTCCCACTATGACTCTTGCTTCAGTTTAATGTGACGATAAAATTTGTGTAAGAGTACAATAACACCGGATAGTAGAGACCCGGATGTATGAACAAGCACCCTATGAAATGACAAAGGCCTACCAGCTCAAATGGTAGAACTCATGCTATAGCAGGAAAGGTCATGAGTTTAATACCCCTGACATTAGACTTCCCTCAAAAAGATTCACACAGGGCGCGGGAATCGAACTTTCGATCACTCACCACCATAGAACCGAATATAAGCGATTTTCAATGTTCTTACTTCATAATTTCTACAATTTAAATAATATAATGAAATCGTTCCCAGCAATGTCGTAGCCGACGTCGCCATTGTCGTGGTCACGGTTATCGCGGAACGCCCCTGTTTAATCATATATTGTAAGAGATCTTCATTACAGTTAATAGGTCCTTGCACTGACGGTCCAGAACCTTTTGGAACATTCAACCCTGCATTATGTAGCACAGTGAGCGATGGAGCTGTCGTGGGACTGACTTGCAGCCCTCTCAACACATTTCAATCACCTCCCGCCGTACAAATGTTTAACAACGGTATTCTGGGGCCGCCTATACAATGCTTAATAATACGTACACATTGGGCCACTTTTATATCACGTGCTTTAGCTAAAACCGTGCTTCATTTTAAATGGTTCATAAACTTTTGAAGTGATTTGCAGATAAGTTGAACAAGTTACACACTTTTTAAAAGTTTGACCATTTCGTTTTTAAACAGTTCGAAGACTTGTATCGATTTACAATATTCTCGAAAAAAAGAACGTGGCAAAGATTAATGGTCAACGTAACATTTGTCGCCTCAGTTGCCAATCAAACCGGTAGAAAATGCCTTCCAGTAAACTTTTTTTGACATGATCTTGTTGAACGTTGAAGACAACAAAAACTGCGGTCGGCGCTGAAGGTCAACGACTTCAAAGTATCTCTATTCAAAATATCTCCTCTGTTACTCTCTTCTCTCAAGGGATAACGCGTCTTAATGACCTTCTTCTGTCGATAAGTGAGAACTCTTCGATGAATAAACTTTCGTGTGTCAATAGGTCTCCACAGTGAGATATTCGTGCAATGCCAATTGGAGCAAAAGTTTACTGACAGGTTTACACTAATAAGAGTGCCGTGGTATTCACTATATACACTCAGTATTCACTTTCATATATTCATAAGAAACATTTTACTCAGCTGAGAACTCTTGTAGCTGAACTTAGCGTCCGTTTGAGCAACGATCAACTAACCATGTCCCAACTTTTGCTTTCCATGATTGTCTTGTTCTTATTGCTTGTTTCCTCTGCGGACTCCTGCTTTCCAATACTACCGGTCCACGACAATGCCAAGTTCAGGACAGCCGTAAATTTTGATCTTTTATTTGTTTTGCAATAAGAATCCACACTCGATAATTTAATTCTAGACGCCGTGTATTGTTGTTCCTACACCGTTTGGGACATTTAATCCGGCGCCAGGAAGTACGATTCTTCATAACAGTGTCGCTCTTCTCACATGCAATCCGGTAACGTATTTCTCAAGCACACCGGCGATACTAAACACTATCTGCTCCAACGGTGTTCTCTCGCCGACGACGCTATGTCTTCCCGTTAGTTCTTTTACTTCAGTTTATGCACTGCTTTCGTTAGATACTAAATTCTGAAAAGCAAGTCTTAATTGGTCGTGACCGTGATTTCGATGCAGCCTAGTTTGAACGTGGGTGTCTTTGATTTACGAGGTAGGGTACAATGCACACCAAAGTATTGTACATCGAAACGGAGCTTTTCGGTATCGTTTGAATAAAATATCGAGATGCTTTAATGGTAATCAGGTTGTTAATATTCTGAAATTAACCTTTTACATTGTCCCTCTACCAAAAAATGTAGCGCTTAGCCTCATACCCCGTCGAAAACTCTTATACTTCCGTCCAGCTACTTCTAACAAAAGTCTTTGAAGTCAGTCGTAAGAAAAGCACGTACAAATCAAGCGAAAAGTAGGCGGGCGACACCAAGTTACATTTTAAGCCACACTGTTTCTTTTATTATCGAGATTTTCACGCTTTCTTTATTAGTTGCACAAACATACTGGACTTACATAGAATGTATTAGAAATTCTGCGCTCGAATATAAACTTGTTGAATGTTGCATAGGAGTCGGATCGTGTTGAGACCAAAACCTGAATCGATCGGCACCTAAATTAATAACATTTCAGTGCCCGGACGCTACATGGGTCTATGATTCGACTACCAATCGGTGTTTCAAGTCTTTCCCTGCCGTTGCTCCGTTTTTTCCGTGCAATCCAACTTTATATTGCGCTAACGTCGGTTCACCGTACGGACTTCCAAGCGACATCGGATACACTTTGAACCTGCCGGTGCTAATTGGTACGAATTTCATCTTCAATTTATTCAATTTTTAATGATATAGTCAAATCTAACTTAATTTTTTTTTTAATTAATGCTTTTCATGCTGACACAACTTGCATTATTTAACTGAATAGACTACATGGTTTTAATACATAAAGAGAGAAGAAAAAGAGTAACTGAACAGAGTTACTATTAATTAACCGGATAGAGATGATTTTTTTGTCTTATTTTATAACGTTAATCAATAATTATGTGCGTGCCATTAACATAGCAACTTAGTTGATATCTCTGTTCCAACACTGGTACGCACCTCTGGACACTCAACGTATCCCTTCCAGGCGGCGCCCGGTGTCAAAGTCTGGCGGGGAAGTATAGCTAACCAACAAGTCACATTGAACAGCTGATAACTTTTCTATTCCAGATAGCGTATTCCTTATTTTAGAAGCTGGCACCCGCGGCCTTCAGCAGTTCTCCGTTGCCTCCTACGTTGGCATAAGCGATGCAGCAGCTGCAAACAACTATCAGCTGAAGGATAGTACACCCGTTCCTTCGAGCGATCTTCTCCCCCTTTGGTGTCCCGGTTGGCCCGTGGACGGTGCTAACGCACTAACGTATATGTTGGTTGCTTACACTGCTACCCCTGCTTCTCCGATCGGATTTAAAGATGCTACTTGTATCTTCGCTTTTCGTTCCGTTTGTCAGATTCAGCTCTGATTCGTCTGTTATTTGATTTCAAATAAAGAAATCTAGTTGAAAAAATAACCTGAGTCTATGCTTCAAAGCTGTTGTAAATAAAACTGTTGAGTACTCAAAAATTTTCAGTCTGTTCACCAAAATATTGCGTTTTAATACTGTCCCGAAAGGAGTTATACTGGAAATAAATAGCCTGCTGAAATATTGCTAATTTATAAAGTACACTACGCCTTTTGCAACACTTACAAAGTCTATATAGACGGCACACTGCGTCTGCTAGAACATTCACCAACTACTACGCCTAATATTCTCAATAATAAAGTTGTAGAGAAGCAGTTTCTTGTTTTCATAAAGTGCTAATCGAATTTCTATAGCAATGTGTAGCCGTAGTAAAGTAGTTATCGCTGACAAGCACTTGCTTACAGTCAATCTTTCAAAAACTTAAAAAATATATTTCAGTACCTCTATAATTAGGCGAAGATTCCGTTTTGTGCGCAGCTGCTGAGCGGTTGTTTTTCCGCTTTTCGTCTCGCCGGCACGGATTCCCCCCTCAACACGCAATTAAGCCAGCGCGAGGGGTGCCCGCTTGTTACTCCACATGAAACAACACCACTTCTATGTATGTACATGTAACTCACAGCCGAGACTCGCCGAATTCGAAGCGGAAGCTCAACGTATCAACTTCAAAATCATTGGTCTCCCGGAGACACGCAAGTCCGGCAGCGGCCGCATCGATCTCCCCTCTGGCTACACACTCTATTACGTCGGTGAAGACAACAATAAGATCAATGCAGGAGTCGGTTTTTACGTTCCTATATCACTGAACAAAGATGTCGTCAGCTTCAAACCCATCTCCGCCCGAGTTGCCCAACTAACCGTCCGACTCCATGGTTCGCGCACACTAAGACTTATCCAAGTACACGCTCCCCACTCGGCCCACAACGATGTCGACTACGAAACATTTCTTGACGACATCTCAGCCCTACTCTCAGTAGAACAAGCGACGCGCACCATCGTCATGGGCGACTTCAACGCCAAAATCGGTCAGCAACAAGACAACGAACAAACGGTTGGAAGTCACGGACTTGGCGACCGGAATGAACGAGGCCAGAAACTAGTCGACTTTTGTGAAGATCACGGATTATACGTCTTGAATACATTCTATCAGAAGAAGCCACAACGACGCTGGACATGGCAAAGTCCAAACGGCGCCACGCGAAATGAGATCGACTACATGCTTAGTTTTCATCAAACGGTGGCTACTGACGTGACGGTGCTCAACCGTTTCAATGCCGGAAGTTATCACCGTCTCATTCGAACTACGCTCGCAACAATTCCACGCCGTCGCAAATCAACGCCGCACCGAAACCGCACAGTATTTAATCGGGACGTGTACAAAACCGAGCTCTCGAGGCTGCTTACGGCGACGACCCCCAGCGACGACCCTCAAAGCGAATTCAGCAGAATTAATTCGGCTATCTTCAATGCATCTCAAGCTGCAAAAATATTACAACCTTTGCCCAAACGACGGTCAGATGCAACACTCACGCTGCTTCACGTACAACGTCAGTTCAAAGTGGAATTGGGCTCCGCGGTAAAGCTAATCGAATATTCCGAGCTATGTAAGCTGGTCCGCAAGTGTATCGAGGATGATCTAGCTCAACACCACCTACGCTTACTGCTGGAAGCTGTTGAGACGGGAAAACTACGACGTGCGAGAAGCGAACTCGCAAGCGGCAGACGTCAAATTATACGAGTACGAAAAAGCGACGCAACCATGGCAACATCTACGAAAGATGTGGAAAAGCAGGTCAAGCACTTCTATGAGACTTTATACCGCACCTCCAACCCCATCGCTGCCTCTCATACTACCCCCGACGACGACAACGATCCGTTTCTGCCCTTCCTCGAGTCCGAAATACATGAGGTGTTGAAAGATGTCAAAGTCGGCAAAGCCCCTGGACCCGATGGCATCGTCCCGGAAGCGCTCTACCACGGCCGGGAGATTCTTGCTAAGCCGCTAACTGATCTCTTCAACAAGTTCATCGACACCCGCGCAGTACCTCCCGGTTTTGATGACTCCAAGACCCTTCTGCTTTACAAAAAAGGGGACGAATGCGACATCAGAAACTACCGCCCCATCTCACTTCTTCCCGTCACGTACAAAGCCTTCACTAAGACAATCCACAATCGCATCCAAGCTACCCTTGACGCCGCTCAACCACCGGAGCAGGCTGGCTTTCGCAAATATTTCTCCACGACAGACCACCTTCAAGCATTGAATGAAATCTACGAACGAGCCGCTGAGTACAAGTTTCCACTGTATGCTGCTTTCATCGACTACGAAAAAGCGTTCGACTCCATTGAGCACAATGCCATCTGGGAGGCGCTCAGAACCCAAGGCGTGCACAGTACGGTTATCGCTACACTACAAAGTATCTACAGCACGGCTCGATCGACATTCCACTTCGCCTCAACCGCCACTGAAGTCGAGATCCAGCGCGGAGTACGACAAGGCGATACACTGTCGCCCAAACTCTTTACTGCATGCCTACAAGGCGTCTTCGATCGTCTGGAATGGAGCGCAAAGGGAATACGGGTGGACGGTCGTCTCCTCTCCCACCTTATGTTCGCCGACGATATCGTCATCCTATCGCACGATTTTGACTAACTCCGCGAGAAGATTGAGGAGCTGGCTCAGGAGAGCAAAAACGTGGGGCTGAGAATGAATGTCACAAAAACTAAATGGATGACCAACTGCGCTGCGGATGAAGAGCAATACATCGAAGTACAAGGCGTCCAGATCGAAAAGGTCGACCGATTCATCTACCTAGGTCAACTACTAACCTTCCCTCGCGACCATGGATTAGAGGTCGGCCGCCGAATTCGCGCTGGCTATGCAAAGTTCAACACCTACAAGACCTTTCTAACATCACGCGCAGTACCAATGAAGTTGAAACGGCGATTATTTCATCAATGCATATTGCCAGTCATGTTATATGGATGCGAGACGTGGGCAACAACCGAAGCCGCGGAGACACGATTGGCGATAGCACAACGACGCTTTGAACGGCGCATGGTTGGTGTGAGATTGATCGATGGCCGAAGTAACACCTGGCTCCGAGGCACTACAAGACTTAAAGTTGTGGTCGAATGCGCACGGCGTCACAAATGGAACTGGGCAAGCAACGTGGCAAGAATGACCGCGGACCGATGGCCAAAACAACTCGTCGAGTGGCGCCCTTTCAACTACACGCGGCCGCAAGGAAGACCGAGAAGGCGATGGCGTGACAAGCTTAGAACGTACGGCGGTGGCAAAACCTGGATAAGAACGGCAGCACGACCAGAGGAATGGCAGTTACATGTGGAAGACTACATTCGAAAGAATTGATATAGTTGTGTAAAATTAATACAGTGGAACCCGGATAAGTGCACATGTTTTTTAAGCCCCTTGTGCAACTTTTGTATGCATTTATACCCGGATAAGTGCACACGGTCGTGACTCCGCCTAAATGTCACTCAAAAATATGCGCATAGTGGTGTAAAGTGCATCAAAACAATGCCTATGTTACTCAAAACGCCTTTCAACCTTGTCTATCTTGAAGTTGTGTATAATGGCAAGAAATGTTTTATACACCATTTCCGCTTTAACAATGACGCTTTCCATGTCAATAAGGACATGTTTCAAGTCACATTTATACGAAAAATGTTTTTTTTGATGTGGAAAATGTTCTTTTTACTCTGGAAAGTGTCTTTATTAAGTGGGAATGCTATATAACTATTCAAATGTGCTTATTTCAAGGATTTGAGCAAAAGTCGGGTCAAGAACTATGCATTTAGGCCAAACCCGGATAACTGCACAACCCGGATAAGCGCACAACATTTTCTTGCCGGGTCGATGTGCACTTATCCGGGTTTCACTGTAAATAAATAAATAAAGAAGAAAATGTAACTTGAAAATTCCTATAAAAGTTGCAGAAAGCCGCATTGAATTTCGTTGCGCATTACCAGAATTATTTGTCTTCAAACTTGTCGGCTGCGAATGATTTCGCAATCATTGCGAACAATGTGCTGCTAGCGATTACGAATTCACGTGCAAAACCCTAGATCTGGGCAGCGATGCATGTGAGCGCTCGAAAAGTTTGAAGGGTTCGTTCTCTGCCCCAATATCTATTAAGCAGTTTTGCTTAGACCTTTGCGGTTTATGAGGAGTAGTTTATGCACGCCAAGTTCCATCGCAATCCGCCGGATTAAGTTCGATACCCTCCCTTGTTACCTGACCCATATCATGACAATGCCACTACTGAATTCAATGATTCTTTCTTTAAACACAACCCCAACTTCTGCAGATTATTTATGAAAAGTTTTAACTAGGTCGGATGATTCCGGCCAAGTTATTCAAAAAACAAATCGTAGTGTTGTGCTCAGGGTGGTTCCTCCCTTCTCGACCCCGATAATGCGATGTTTCAGTCTGGGTTCTTTAAGACAGTTTATTCGAGAGCGAGCATGAAAACGGAACAACAACGAGCAACGATAGCGAACACAGACGGCGCGGGCCTAAAAACGGTCCTGATTCAGGGGACCCGCGCATTTGACACTGGCATCATTTGTTATTGTGGATATTAGGAACACTTCAAAAAGTTGTTCGTATAATCATAAAAAAACCGAACGCTTTGAAATTTTAATACATCATATAGGATACATAGGTACATGTTCTGTTAAAATTTTAAGCGATTCGATCAAGTACTTGAAATAAATACAAAGTTCACGAGTATCCTTTTTTGGCCTTCCTGTACATGCAAAGGAAAGAATATCAATTTTTATTCTTATTAAGAGAGCTGAGCTACGAAACTAACATTTCTCGAAGTCACATGACTGTGAAGTGCGCATAATGTAAATTTCATGAAATATATCACATTTATAAAGCTATCTCAATGCCATAGATTAAGGCAGCTGAATTTGACATATGCTATCATCGGGCTTCGGTATACTGCAATCAACATCGAATAATCCGAAACCGCCAAAGGAATTGCCGGCTACTATAAATTTTAAATTGTTTATCGGAGCGTCAATTGGGGTGGCCGGTACGAAGAATGGCAAGATGCTGGGATAAGGGATAGGAGTGCCGTCGTCGAGCTGATACTGAAAGTTAGTAACTGGATCCCCGATTCCCACATAGTATGCTCCAGTCCCAATCGAATTGTCAATACCGATCTGGCTGGCATCTGAAATAACGCATTTATTGCATTCAATCACGTGTCGTTCATTTTTGATCGCATGGAAGGGCTTTTCAAACTTGTGTTCAGATCCTATTCGACTTCCGTTTGAATATTAACTGAGAGAGAAGAAATTATAATTAGCTGGGATATTTCCTGCTCCCTAAACTGATCGATTCTGCCCCGAAATGGTACGTTTTACCCACAATTATATTTTAAAACGGAAACAAAGTGTCGCCGATCGATAAACTTGTGAAATTAGGACAAAAGTAAATGAAATCGGCACCACTGTTTTTTAAAGAAAAAGCTTTATTATGAAGGCGATCAAAACCTGAGAAAAAATGGGCACAGGTCACAGCGTGAGATGCGGCAATTCAAGCGAAAGCACTGCATTACACGTCTAACCGATCAAAGAACTTAAGACCTTCCTGTCAGCCACCCCTGTGACATAACATATATCCTCTAATAACTGCCCTCTCACATCTTGGTTGAAAAAAAATCAACCAGGGCAATCATAAGAGGACTTGCGGTATGTCAACTGAGCCAATTATTCAATCATTTTGTCTGAAGATTGAATACTTTCTATACTGAAATAAAGCAATACTACAAACATGCTTTCTTTTGTAGAGGTTCCCTTCCTACTGCTTTGGAATGATTATATGTCATATTGGGGTCATTTAGGGGTCAGCATGTATCATTCAGGGGCGAAAAGCAGCTAATGAAACTATTTGCTTCTTAGAACATATCCATTAGGCTAGAAACGCTGAACAACACTTGGTAATAGTTTTTGTACATGTCATAAAGTAATTTCGGATAACTAGTCCGCTTTGAAGAACTCACCCAAGAGCAATTGAAAGTTAAGCGTATATGCTATAGCAGTCGGAGCACCATACTGAGCTGCGAGGCCGGGGCAAGTAGAACCTTTGGGACACACAAAGGGTACTAAAATTCCAGCGAAGGCCTTGAAGCATCGGTTCGTGGTTGAATCGTATATCCACGTAGTGTCAGGGCACTAAAAATCATGTATAAAAATATTATTACGTGTAAAACTTGGGGAGTTTTTTAAATATTTGAAGTAATGCCATTTCTATAGCTGAAAACGATCTTTGAAATTGCTTTTTTAGATCCTTTGATAGTTTAATTTTTCTGAATGTTAAATTCGTGCTAATCTATGCTGCAATACGTCGATGATACACCATATACGATAACGGCTAATGAATTCGCATTTGTTCTCTCAAGAGTATACTGCCGAGACAAAAGCTTAAGCCTAGACAATCGACTACAAACATTCGAGACAGGCAATTTCTTCAATTAATTTGGATAGGATATTATCGTGCGTGTACAGTTAGCTTCAGATATCAAAAAAGAGTAGAGATAAATTCGAAAAGTCTCTTACATCCAGATCTACTGTAATAGGCGTAATTGAGGTGCAAGAATAAAAATCCGCAAGCATTTCAAAAAAGCCATCACCAGAACATGCAGCCAGGAGGCATCAATTTGACAAAGCTGCTGGGATTATGATTGCGTGAAGCGCGCGAACTATTCAGTTGCCTTGGCGCGGGGAAATTCTAAACGCCTATCGTCAACACTGGCCAATACGCGCGCTTCACGCAATCATTACCGCATCAGTTGCGATCCCAATAACGTTGTCAAATTGACCTCTTTCCGTCTTTCAAAAGATCTTACCGGCAAACAAAGTGAAGTTGGCGGTAGCACTCCGGCGGAAGAGCAGGTGGCCGTGACTACTGTACCGCCCAAGTGTGCGTAAGGCTTGCAAGTCAAAGTGACAGTGTCGCCTTCCACAACTGTGCTGCCTGGGGCCGGTGAGAATGTGCCGTACGGTGTTGTGCCAACCAAACAAGTCTGCAATGCTACTTGGTTATATATCGCTTATGATCGAATAAAGTGCACTCAGTTAACTGGCATTATTTATTCACAAAACTATGTTTTAAAAATGAAACATTGGTACTCTACTGCTTCTTATTGAAAAAGCATTTCAGGTATCAAATACCTTTCAATCCTGAAAATGACTTGCGATATCGCCGTTAATTTTGCTCTTTGTAGAATCGCATTGAATTCTACACTTCGGGAAAACTAAAACTATGCTGTCTTAGATATATTCATGAGCATCATCACAGAAATCGAGACTTAACAGCAGAAATTTCTGTGATGATGGAGCAGGCTGAGAACTTGCTGCTCATCCATGGACCTTACTTTAGCCCGTAAACTGTGTGCAATGGGCCGGTTCCACATTGCGTACTTTAGCTAGAGTCGGACTTAAGGCCTATCCTTTATCATTGTGTAAAGTCCAACTTTAGTTAAAGTACGCGATATGAAACCGGCCCAATAAGGCTATGCTAGCAAACGAGAAGTCGCTTGTGATCATTACCATTATTCGCTTAGAGATTACCATGGTTGGTTGATTGTTACTATTATATGATTTTGGGTCAGTTCGAACGCAACATAATCGATTTTATGATCATGAGGCATTTCAGTATATAAAAATTTACAAAATGTAAGAATTTTTTTGACCTCCTCTTCGTCAGAAACGGTCGGAGCGCAAGCTTCACTCTTTTTGATCATGATGAGTAGGCAGCATAGGCCCGCAGAAACAATCGTTCCCCAATGGACCATGTTGTGCACAATTTTTGAAAGGATTCGCACAAGCAGTGACACCGCAGTTTTGGCGGGTTGAAACGGACGCGAAGAGGCAGTAGGAGCAGCCTGAAGCGAAAGTTTATTTCATGCAGTTCGAAACCCAAGGCTTTTCTACTATTAGCTCTAAATGACCGTAGGCCAAGTAAGTTGTAACCTACTCTCTAAATCTAGTTCATTGAAATTCAATGAACTACAGTGAAAGAGTATGATCAAGTTAGTCACTTGAGAGACCGAGGCCTCTATTCTTTCGAAAATATTAAATGATAAACTTGAAGGAAGATTTACGCGAGCAGCACGACATACCAAATTCGACTGTTGTGGAAGACTGCGGAAGAGTGATACTGAGAGCAAAACTTGGGATTACGGGTGATGGAACGTTTAAATATGACATGAAATGAGACCGCCGGTCGGCTCAGTAGGACAAACGCGCACCAGTGACCTCTCAATTACCACGCAGTTTTTACCGTTGTCAGTTAGAATACGAATGAGAAATTTGACACGCTACGCTGATATTGTGTAAAAATGATCATGGAAGTGAAAATCATGCACGTCCGAGTTTTAGATCAACATATTGATGGTGATGCGTGCCTCAACATCGGTCAAAGAAGTAGGCCTCGCACGGCGTCAGTTTCTGCACGGCTATTGGTTATCGGATATACCGTACTCATTCACAATACATAATTGTGAGGGATTGAATCGTTAAACGCCCCAAAATTAAATTCTAAAAGCGTTCCATGCGCTCATCAAATGAAGCAAAAATTTTCAGACTAAGGTAATTCCTTCGTGCTCATCGGCCTTCCTTCTTCTCAATGCCGATTTGCCATCCCCGAGCGATCATGCTGTTCAGTTGATTCCGGCGGATTAGGCGGCAGTCGGCGAGACCATTACCGTCAACTGCATTCAAGGCAATTCGAGTACTCTTGGTTCCATAGACGTTTGATGATGGCATGACAGCACAACAGAATCTTGACAATTATCCGGCACCCGGTAACTTCTTCGAACAATTCACTATGACTTGCTCTCCATCAGGATTGTGAGATGTCAGTATTGTTGAAACCACTGGTCCGCTTGCGTCTCCCATTATAGTAGGCCCTAAGAATGGCATTGGAAGCATGCCAGGAGCTATTGCGTGCCAATCATAACCTGTCAGTCTTTTGTTCGTTTTCTATCTGCTTCTCAATCACTCATTAAGCCTCTTGCTAATTCTGTTCAGTCATGTTTATCTTTCATGAGTTAATTTGCGTATTCGTATTGTATTTTTAAATATGTACTATTTCTTATTCTATACTTGCATCGTCTTACTCGGACTGTCTCTGTGGATGATATACATCAGTTTTGAAAAGCTCTTAAACAACAATGCGCACTAATCTTCGTGGATTAGTGATCAAATCTGGCATAAAATATAATTGAATTAATACGTTTTTTGCACTTATTTATTGTGAGATGAAAGAATGCAATTTGTTTCATAAAATTACATTGTTAATTCGATGAGTTATTTCGATAAATATAATTTTGTCGGAAAGGAAATTTATTGACCATTTTTGCCGTTAAAACATCTTGAATGCATCCGCGAAAACCGCAACAAATATTTGTCTCCACGTAATCATATTTGTTGTTCTGTCGGATACCCAGCGCGTCCTTGAATCACGTGAAACGTATCTTTCTATCTCAAAACAATTAGAACGTTTCCTTCCATCCTTTTGACAAACATGTTGAGTAATCGGACGAACTGGCCTTGATCTAGTTGTGATTGAACTAGGGCGAGGAATGTATCCATTGGATATTGGTCGGTCGCAGCATCAATCGCTTTCGTTCAGTCGTCAAACTTCATAATGCGATCCCAATTGTAAAACGTTACTCGAGAATGAATTTCTTCGAAAGGGAGTGAAATATATTCGATGCAAAAATTACAACGAAATTTCTGATTATTCATTACTAAAATGAAGCTGCAAAATTTGGAATCGAGATAGTGTTAGACGGAAAATTTTAACACTAAATATTCATTCTGACAGTGTGAACAGTGAATTTTTTCATCAAGCTATATTCCAGCAAGCTAATATAGCGTGCTTGTAAACTTAATCTTAGTAAATTCCTTAAAATATATCGAGGTCCTCCAGAGCTGAAGTTTATTAGCCGTCTTTCTATATTTGGTGTATTTGTGCATGTGCGCGCGTAGAACGTATCATCGGCGTGGAATTTCAGTCACTGCGCTTTATTAATATAGGGGCGCTGCAATGTCTAACTGTCTCACGTTCTTTCATAAAGGCCCTGGTTTTGGGAGCGGATAAACAAAGTCCCAACAAAGTCTTGTTGCTGAACAGAAAGCATTTTGCGATATTGTACTGGTGCTTCATCCGCTGCTTTATTGACAAGTAAAACATGGCAACAATGATAGTTTCAAGTGGAAAATCTGGTAAGTAATTGCATTGACAGAAATTATTTATGTTGCGATAAGCGTAATCAGTAATCAGTATTAAATTCAACGCTGGCAATTAACTACCATTCATCCTGTTCGTAAAACAAAACAATAAATTCACAGTGAGCAATAAACACAGCCATGTTTAAGAAACTGTTGATAGTTGCGGTATAATCGAATCAAGTACATATGAAAAGAAGTCAGCACCAAAAACTGCTTCCGACTCCTCCGCTTCCTTTAATTCTGATGTATGCCAATGAATAAAGTTAAACGCCCAATCAAACAATGATTTAAACATTTGCAGAACGTTAAAGTAACTCTGCTGCAGTCTCTGCTGCGCGAAAACTGAACTGTGGCACGATGCCCAAATGCTGTTGACCACGATTGTCTGCAAAGAAATGTATTTAACAATTTGCTAGTCGTCTTAGCTGTTCATATTCAGTTCATTATTAAAGTCTTAAGAGCAAAGTGCACTGCTCAAATACACTACGCTTTTCGGTAGAGTTCTCATTTGTTACCGCTTCAAGACTGAGCCAATTTCATGTGGCATATTTTGGATAGCTAGAGTCGAACTTCACACAATACAGAAGAACCTCCCCAAAGTCCGACTTAATCTCTTGTATTCCTTATTAAACCAATCCTGAGTCACCCGCCCCACTCAAGGGCGCAAAATTTAGAGTCTCACAATCAGCTAATCGTAGTGAATCCCGTCAGCAGCCATAAATTGCTACTGTCTCTGTCATAAAATACACTCCTCCGCTGGTTCGCCCATCCTCACAACACTTTATAACGAGCGAGGACGAAATTTGCATAATCAAAGTTTATCATATACGACGCCGATCCTATTTTGCCCCCTACCCAGTAATAATATAAACTGATCTTACTCCCGTCTTTGTTAGAGGGGCATAAATGCCCGTTTGCCATGCATGAGTGATGTTCACAATCGGTGTCGGCTTCACACGGCTCTCTTCGTTGTCCACCCACGACAAACATTGGCCGACCTCTGCTTGCGCCGCATAAATCCGTCGGTATTTTCCAGAAACACAGTCGGTGACAAATAAGAAGTGTTTGCCAGTCAGCTTGATTATCGCGCCATTTTCTGCTTCAATTCGATAAAATAATGCGCGCTCATGTGGCTTGCGATGCAGGAAGGACACAACTGGCGAGTAGGTAAGCTGAAAATTGGATTCGATTAACAGTTGCTTTTCAGCATGGTGGTTCAGAGTAGCGCTTGAAAGTACTGATAGACAAGGGGGAGTTTCGAAGACCTAGAAATACAGACATTCACGTTTCGATCGTTCATATCCTTCAGTCTAGGATGAGCTAATAATAATCTTATTTCTGTGACTTATTTTTGCGGCAGGACTTGTGCTCTCTAATCTTATCGCTATCTGTCATGATCCATTATTGATTTTTGATCACTTTTACCACTTTTTGCTTAGTCGTTGTTAAAACTTTGTCTCCAATAACCAAATCACGCATCATCTTCACTCCAGCCTA
>NIUQ01003204.1:0-18416 GCA_002796945.1 Plectus sambesii
TGCAATAATGCGGGTTGTGCAATGATGCGGGTTCCGAATAGTGCAAAAGTAGACAAAGGGAGTCAGCCAAGAGTTGCAATGATGCGGGTTCGACTGTAAATGAAATTATTCGAGTGAGCTGTGTCAGAGATACGAACTTGATTAGTTGTTGCTACGCGGATTGTGTAATTTGAATTGTGAACAGTGAAGAATGAACAATTTCAAAAAATTTCAGTCTCGGAACGATGCGCGTTCCTGTTGAAGGGACGGCGATGGTGGATGGCCGCCGATTGGTGGATACCATGACGGGTGTGTGGAAGAACGGGAAACTGAATGGACTCGCGCTCGTACAGTAAGCTCTTACTTTTAAGCTTAGGCTTAGGCTCAAACGCACTCTTTTATCTGTGATTCACTGCATTTTATAGGGAATGAATGTCATGTCCATCGTTCTTTATGAATTTTATGTTAAAATAAAAATATAGCCAAGAAACGCAAGGCAAATATGGCGGAATATTTTTTGAATTCCTCTTTAGTTTTAATAGAGAAACTTATGCTTTTGACCATGTTCGCAATAGCCTAAAAAGTGCATGAGTGTCTTTGCATCAATAGAGCAACCTTTTTTGAATTACAAAAGGCCTTTATTAAAGCTAAAATGATAGTGTCATTGACGGTCACTTGAAAAATAGTGAATTTTAGATACGCAAGCGGTTCGAGCTACGAAGGGTACATGAAAGAAAGCCTGAAACATGGCCATGGAGTGCTACGCGCCTCCAATAGTCATAACTTGTACGTTGGTGCTTGGCGCGACGACAAAAAGCAGGGATACGGTGTCTTCTCAACTCAGCGTATGCTTTTTATTTTTATTCTGTCGTTACACGAGGGGATGAGTGAGAGGTGTGAATAGTCAAAATTTCTTAGTCAGTAGCAGAGAGCTACAGGGAACAGTATAGCACGTATAACGTGAGAACTCAGTTAAGGATGTTTGCTAAGGGGTCCGCGTTTAAACCCTTATCATTACGGGGTTAAAACTTCATATTCGTGTCAATGATCGAGAAATTATGACTATAACTTGTTCGCTCTCCTAAGTATTCGTTTTTCAGGCGAGCGATATCTGGGCATGTGGTTCGATGACCTGCGCCATGGACTTGGTGCGGTTGTCACTATCGATGGGGTATTTCACGAAGGTCTCTTTGAAAAGGACAGACTAGTCGTATGTTTCATCAAAAATACACTCTTCTCTCATAATAATATCATTTTTAGAAGGGAAAGTTGCTCTGTACAGATGGAACTATTTATGATGGAGAATTCAACGGCACGGGTATATGCAACGGAAAGGTTAGTGCTGTGAGACATTTTATAATCTTGACACGTTTTTTATGAATAATTTCGAAGATTATTTTGTATCAGGAATTGTGTTAAGGGCGGCGTATATGTTTAGCTAAAGTAACTGAGACAAAAGTGCACTTTACTCGGAGGCATGAAAAAAATGAAGAAAAGTCACTTTAATCAAAGATGCGGGTTCTGCTTGGGATCTGGCGCAAGATTCTGGTATTGTTTTATAGGGGAAATTTTTCACTGAGTAACGGCAAAACAGTCTTTCCTGAGACTTTCCTTGACATACTGCGTGCTAAAGATAGGCTAAATTTGGCATTCTACGGTATTTGGTCTCGACGCTCGTTACTGATCGAAAAATTTCCCCTATACAGAGACGCATGTCGGTACGATTATTGATTTTTGATAAAATTACTGATCAATTAATAAGCGTACGTGTTACTTACCTGTGAATAGATCGCTTCTGATTTAATGCGAATGCGATCAGCACCGTTATTGATGGGTCATTCTGCAGGGTACGCTCTACGTGACTCCGAGCGACAAGATTGAAGGGATGATGTTTGGAAACTTGCTGGCAGCTGGCCAGCTGAAACTGAGCAACGCGGTCTATTCGAAGACTACTTTCAATCCCGGCACGCCAGTTACATCGTCTTTGCTTGAAGAGTAAGCAGTCAGTGTGTTATTTTGCGATTTTGAAGTGGACACGCAAAGTTTTTCTTTGAGTAACAAAAAAATCGATCTAGACACCATAGTTGACAAAGATGAGCCTCGCTTTTCGGCGCTTGAGCATCATTTTTCACCAATAATGATAATCGTTTCTTTATTTGTGCGTGCATTCATTAACAGAAAGAAGCACTGTCGACTTTCAAAGCATTGTTTTCTGTTCAGTCTAAGATCTCTTGCTACTAAGCGGCAGATTTTTATTATAATTATTAACTCGTGTAACTCTTCCTCAATGGCAATAGCCCATGTTTATGCACTGCAGCGACAAGATTCGAGCGGCAATTTGAATGAGTCTTTTTCAGCTACGATCGTTCAGTTCTGCTGAACAGTTCTACATGGACGGTTCCAGCTGACCAAAAGTGGACGGAGATGTTTGAACAGTTTATCAGCGAAGAGTTGGGTATTCCTCATGGCGCCCGACCCGACACGACCACCGTCTGGTCTGCCATCGCCGCCTCCATGTCTAAAATCAAGATGGCCGACTGCAGTCTCGGGTTTGTTATCCTATTCTGCTGCTTTGTCATACGTACGCAGATTATCATATTGTCTTAGATAAGAATACTCTGAACATTTTAAATAATTAAAAATAAAACTTTCTTAGTCCAATCAGTATAGCAAAAGTTATCTTTGATTTGCAGAATGGTCTTAATAAAGTAGAAATGATGTAGTATATCCATGTTCGGATGTACTAGATTGTAGTCTGTTTCAGAATCGCGTTTGATGATCGTCTCGAAAAAGTACCCACTGACGTTGATGCCGAATGGACGGCTGTGTATTATGAGATGGGGTGCGATTTTTGGACGATGGTATGTTAACCTCACTGTTCATACTTAGTATCGATTGTAATCTGATATCCGCTAAAACATAAATAACTGCCTTTCTTTGCTCAAGACGCTCAGTTTATCTTATTAATGCTCGTGAAAGTGGAGAAATTATTCGCAGTACAAATTTTTATTAAACACGGCGATTTCTAAAGTCGATTAGCTTGTTTCTTAGAAACGCATATAAATATCGGTTTTTTCTTTCTACCGTATGTTCTTGGATACACCTACTTTGGATCACAGCTTCTTGTACTAGGAAATGAACTGAAAAATATGTCTACGTTCTGTTCGGTTTCTAATCATTCTTTTTTCAAAGCAACCTAGCACAATTTGGGTTGGAAAAGGGGGAGGTGTCAAAGCCGAGATTTCGGCTTCCCCGAATGCAACTCTTTCAAAAAAAGTAAGCCGTTATATTCAGGCAATGGCGAGCAAGTTTCACCCTCTTTCGCGACTGGTGCAAGGTTTGGTCGAGGTGTTCGCATCCAGTTACAACAACATCGCCGCGCACAAGTCGCTCGTCGACCACGCCGTCGTCGAATTTCGTTCCATAGTTCGCCGCACATATAGCGTCATGCGGTGAGCACTTCATACTGTACCTTGATCGTCTCACGCGCGATTTGTCATATTTTCGTTGCTGTGCTTTCGTTTTTAACATGGTGTTAGACCTCAATCAATAATAGTATTCATTTTTAGTGCTAGCCAATCACTAAGCGAGCACTGCTGTACACATTGTCTCACTTTGAGCGCTCCTCGTAGTAGGTGGTTGGACTTCAGTTCGTATTCTAAATCTCATCCAGAGCGATTGTCCATTCACATCCAAAGTGCTCCATTGTTTTATCCCTATCCCTTCCTCTCTTTGTATTGTTTCTCCTATCGTTCGTAACGCGAAGAAGCCCATCGTTTTTATCTGTTCCTCTTTCTACTTCCCAATTTGCAAAATCTATACCATTAAGTAAAGAAATTACGGGTGAGCATAGAGTGATAAAACATTACACTATCCCATAAAAAAGATTCCCCCATTTCCCTCTAGCACTGAGCTTACTTCAGTTTACTTTTTTACTAGATTGGCATACTTTTCATTGAAGTAATTTTCAGGTATCTCTTCCCTTCGCTGCCACCCGAAAGCGAAATGCATTCCTTCGTCCCGTTGCCTCTTGGAGAAGACAGGTAAAATTTTTTATTTTTAATCAGTAAGGATAAGTGATGACTGGATCAGGCAAATTTACGTATATTAGATATCTAGTCACTAAAGTACTTTATTTATTATTTTGACCGGAAAGTTTCTTCATTTTTTGTCATTTAAAAATATCATGTCACACATGATTTTGCATAGCGCGTCATACTGACGATGGCAATATGTTATTGATAAAGATATTGATTACAGCTTTGACTTATGTTACGCGGTTATTGTATAAAAATATTCTTTTTGTTGATAAAATAACGAAAAAGTAATCCGGTCAAACTGATGCTGATAAGACGGTTAGCAATGCAAATTTGATTACAGACCGAGCGAAATTCCTCCCACGGCGTGCGACTTCGTCCTGGGCGACTTTCTGTCGCGCAGCTACGCCGTACTTCAAACGGTGTACGCTGTCGGCTGTGAGGAAATGGACGCTCGCTATTGGGAACGCGCCACTCTGCTGAACACCCGAAGTGACGTCACTTTACTCGACTTTCTCGACGTCAAACGGTTAGCATTTCGGCGATTATTTGCGAATGGCTAGAGGAAAGGAAGCGTACGCGTTTTCACGCTGTAATGAGATCGCGCGCTTATTCTTAAAGAGGAACTGAGATCATTTCGGGTTAAAAGTTATCTACCATATATTGTTTTTGCATACCAGTTTTATTTCTAGGGCTTTAAGAGGTGGGTCAGGAAGATAACGAAGGCAAGGAACTATTTTCGATATCCTAAATCGCATTGGTTCAAAAAAATTGTTTAGTGAATTACAATTTTTGTCTGTCGCTCACTGAGATAATATTGAACGAATGAATTTTTCAGACATTTATGGCCGATCGAAATTCAGGAAGGAAATGTGCTTGACACTCCAATGGTGAGTTGAAATGATTGCGCATTGCAATAAATGTAGCATTATCGTATTATTAAATGTTCTCGAAGAAAATTTGACCATAAAAGTGGACAATTGCAGATCTGCGCAACGGCAAAGAAGCAATACTACAAGTCGGCCATCAACACTTTGCAGCTTCTTAACAGCGTCTTCACACCGACCGCGAAATTGCGCGTCCTTAACGATACCTTTGCCGAAGTCAATAAGGTAGATTATTTGTTATCATTGAGGACATGTACTGTTGTAAGACACTATACTTTCATTTACATGTGGGTTTGAGGAGGGAGGAATCGGATTAACTTAATTATATATCAGGAGAGATGAATGCCAGAGATAAGTGAGCGCACATACATTCTAGGATAAACATTGCACAATGTTAGTAAACGTTGTGGTACAATTTATTTGTGCTTTAACCTACCTGAGATTTGAAATAAGAATGAATCTATCTGACATTCTGACATAGATATCATACCGTCCTCATACGTGGGATCGAGTTGGAGGTATGAGACAGTAGTTTATTTCGAGATAGCGAAGGATCAATTAGACCGACTTCTGGCGCGAAGAACACTATTCATTTGGGTAAAAATTTCGTAATCATAGATTTAGTTACGGTACGAATGTGTTTGCTTTGAGACCCATATAGGGTTTGAACACCTCAATTCACACTGTGACAAAAACAATTGAATGTAATTGCAGTGCGTGAGTCTGCACGCATCAGCAGGCGACAAGCACGTATGGAACACGGACGATCTCTTCCCGGTGTTCCTCTTCGTGGTCGTCCGCGCGCAGTTGCAGCGACTGGGCGCCACTATTCGGATGATCGACGACCTCACTCCCCAACTCAACCGCCTCGGCCAGATCGAACTCATGTTCACCACCCTCAAGGCCAGCTACTATCAAATCATCAAAGAGAAAAGCCTACCCTGAATCACGCAAACGCCTCTTTCTGCGCGCTTATTTTTTGGAGGATTGAGGATTTTCGCGTTAGCTGTCGTCGGTTGGCTTTTCGACTTTCTGCTCTATTTAGCGGCGGCAGTGGGAATGGGCAGTCGATGTATTAGTTGGACACTCACAATTGTTTGCGATGTCAACCCCAGGTTAAGGAAAAATCCCCCTCTGAGTAGGGTTTCCGATTATGATGTTGTAACTGTTGTCTGTTTGAAAATGAGGAAGTGTCTTGATACAGGATCAGTCATCATAATTCATCACTTTTGCATTCAAATTCACCATCTCTGCATTAAATTTAAGCGCTAGTTTTATGGTATTGAATGCAAAAGTGATGAGTTATGATGAAATAAGCTGTAAGTCGGCTGGACGCTTACCAACTGACACCATTCCTTATCTGAAGCTACGGTAGATTTTGTTTATTCCGGAATGTGAGGGAACGGCAGATTTTGACCGATATGAGCAATTACTCTTATAAGCTATTTTCGCCTTATACAAAACATAAAATGCCAAAAAATTGGGACCGGTCAAATCTGACCGATATGAGCAAATTACAGTTGTAAGCCAAGCCGGCATAAACGTTTTCTACTGTACTCTAATCGGATAATATAGCTGTTCAGCAGCGAACCTGAAGCTTACTGTTCGCCCTAAACGCATCGCTCCCTTAAGCCGTGCCATACCTTTGTTGGGGTAGGAGGCTGGAATGTCCATTGAGCCGAAATGTCCATTGGGCCGAAATGTCCACAGGGTCACGTCACGCTAATTAAAGAGAGACCGCGCCGTTGGGCGGAGCTAATTACGCCGCGCAATGAACAATAGAGCGCCGAAATGTCCACAGATCGGCGCCGAGTGCGCTGAAAGGTCCACAGAGCCAGTTTTAAGAATGCTAGCTACTTCTATGGTTTGCTGAAGATGGCCACACACTTTTAACTGCAACGTTCATACCGCTCCATGTTGGCGCGCAGAAGATATTTGTAATGCGCGGCGCATCTTACGCTCAGTCTTATATCGACTAAGGATGACCTACATTAACTGCATGCTGTACACTCAGTGTTACATGGCGTTCAACGGACTGTGCACATTTGCGGCATGCCGCGCGCTCGGCAAAGCACCATATTACGCTTGAAGCAATGCTAAGCATTGCATTACTTTATAAAGGATAGCATTTTGAAGCATACCGGGATTTCTCGAAAATAAGCCCCCCCCGGGCGTATTTTCGAAAGTCTTCTCGAAAATAACCCCGGGCTTATTTTCCGGTCAAAAATTATTCCGAACGCGTCAAAAAACATACCACTTCTGCTGCCTTTTCTCGAAAATACGCCCGGGGCTTAATGAAATGTGCATATTATTTCACAGTGCAAATCGCGATTTTTGCACAATAAATGCTGAATTCGTTTTCCTATTGGCACAACACAAATGTATTGATGGATTGCAGCTACTGCTTAATAGTGATGATGATCGTGTGTGAAAATTTTAACGAATCGGGGCAAAATACTGCAATTTCTGCATTTCTCGAATATAAGCCCCCGGCTTATTTTAGAGGAAAATGTTGAGTCTCGAAAATGCTATTTCTCGTAAATAAGCCCGGGGCTTATTTTCGAGAAATCCCGGTAATGTTTGTGCCGTGGGCCCCATTACCCTACCAGAACATTCTTAATTACATTGATTGAGTCATCACTATTCGTAGCCTCTCAACAGTTATGAATTTTTAACATGATTTTAACTTTTTAACTTTGACAAAATTATTACTATTTTCTTTTAACTACTCTTAACTGCTTTTGCCGACTACTTTTAATTACTCACTGCTTGTTATTTGACGATTCCTGTGTTTGGTTTATCAACAGATGCCCAACTCAACTAAACTATGGTCACTTCTTTGTTGTTAAATCTTCAAGCCTTAGCTTGTAAATCAAATAGCTTTTAAACTTAACGGAATTCCTGATGAAATATTACACTAGTTAAGTGGTGACCTCAACTCCTCATGGACCTTTTAGCGCACCCACCACCGATCTGTGGACATTTCGGCGCTCTATTGTTACGGCGCGGCGCAATTATTTTTTTGATAAGTTAATTGGCTAGCCGTGGATCTTCCAGCCCAATGGACATTTCGGCTCAATGGACATTTCAGCTCGCAATCCTTTGTTGGTTCTGTAAGAATCGGTTTAGTTGGATTTCGGTCAGTTGCAATGCGTTCGCATTTGATGTCGTGAGTTTCATCTGCCCTATTCCCACACACAACCAGACCTGTGCGCAGATTATATGAACCGTGCAAATTATTGATTTTTTTCACTAAACGCTAAAGAATTTGCGCGAGGATGTGGTTGCGTGTGGATGGCAGTAAGTTCAAATTCCTATATTGTGTCTTGTTCATAATAGCACCAGATGACCAAATACTGACAGTACAGTAAGTGATGATGCTTAGATTCGTTCAGCGACTCATTTTTCTCTGCTCTATTGCGTGCATTTTGACCTCAATATCTCCATTTTTTGCGTTTTGGCAAATTTTTATCGTCCGGCCACTTGCTGTCATGAAGGAATTAGTAGGTGGCCGAATGATGAGATATAGCCTTTGCTTAGGGGCTTGATACGCCAATATTTGCCGAGCAAAACGCCACTGAACACTGAAATGCAAAAACCAGTGTAAAAATACGCCGAAGTGCGATCATTTTGTAAACAGTCAATTATTCCTAATCGATCTTAAAGCGCAATGCTGATTAACGCTTTGTATTACGAAATGATTGCGTTTTCGGCTCGTTATATGTATGCAAATCACTGCATATTTTAGTATCAGTGAGAGTTTTTCAATCGGCAAAAAAGGCAAAATTGGTGTATCAATCTCTTGAGACCTCTTTGAACGCCGTCATTACGGCTTATTTCTCGTACGAATTCTATGATATTGGGATACAAGGTTTTATACTCGTTGAAAATGTTTCATTCCTTAGTGCAGCTACCTGTTGAGGACGTTTTAGCCGACAATAATTCTATTTAGACTTTCCCTCGTGCTTGATCAGCTTTTGACCAGTTGTGACTGATCTTATGAACTTGTTTACTTCCTCTCCCGGTTTCATGGCTTGATATTGATCTGTGTATAGTTTCGCTTTCTACATAGTTTTATTGATCGGTTGGGTCCAGTTGTCTAGTATCCTAACGCGTCGCACATGGCCTAAAAATCAATAATGATAGCTGGTTTGCTCGCTGCGAACGCGGCAAATTCGAAAGTGGAACTTGGAGCATTTTTTTGTAACCACGCACGTTATTATTTTTTCATATTCACGCATTTCCTGGTGAAATGCAGTTGGGATTTGTGTTCTAGCACGAAAACTACCGTTGGCCGTGATCATTCACCAGCGTTGCGACAAAAAACTAAGTTATGAATAGAACTATCGATTTTCATATTGTGTAAAGTTAATCAATAATTCTATTCGTGTTACTAAGTTTGCAACCTAGTTGCAACGCTGGTACTCTCGGCCAACAACTGCGATAAGTCTAAATGGCCTTTCTAAAGTTATGATGCTGGTCTGTGATCGTTTCCTATATCAGTGTCTCTTTTCCTATGTGACAAGCAACTACAAGTTCTTCTGATTAACGTTGCTTGATCTGTGCGAAATGTTCAGTGTGCTATCTCTTTTTCTCGCTTGGCCATGTGCTTCTTTTTTATACGTGCTACTACGACGTGGTCTGATTTCGGCTACGATTATAGTAGTAGTTCGTGCCTCTCTCGTTGTACTGTTCGATTTATTGTTCAAAAAATTGATTTCGCGCTTTGCCACCAGAAATACAGAGAAACCTTGTTAAGAGCTCACACTCAATTTTATGCGCGCAAACTCTTCCTCAGGAGGAATAAGGTGAAGTCGTGAACTCGTTACGACAAGACTCGAGCGAAAAAATTCAGCGCGAGACGATTTAGCATAGCTACAAGTTTTTTGGTATCTGTTGATCCCGCAGCAATATGATCAAAATCTATTGGCGCTTCGATACATTCTAAAATGGAAATCTAATTAAAAACCTGCTCTATCAGATGCGATAAACCGCATTCATATAAGTTGAGTATTTTAGTCTTAGGCCGCGAACATTTCAGTCACCCCCAGTAGTAATGGCCCCTGAGGCATCGTATGGCCGCCGTATTGCTTTTGACTGCGAACTGAATGGTCATAAGCCTTGTCTCTTCATCAGGACTTCTTGACGGGACTTTAGTTGGTCATTTGAAAAATGAATACAGTGAGTGAAGGCAAGGGTACGCCTCTGAAACTGAACTTAACATGAGCCCGTTCTGACTGCGGCGATATGCAAATTTTCGCTATCAATTAACGAACCTTTTAGGTGAGCATAAAATAAAGTAGGCATATGCATATACAAGCAGCCACTTGTTGAGAAGTTGAAACCCAACGGCAGCGTTCAGGCGCAGGAACGTTTCCTATGACCGATAAGGTGCGATGAAACAATCTGAGAATAGATTATTTTCTCATTAACCTATCGCTTATGTGTTTTACTAATTCAATATGTTCTAAGATATGATAATATAGGTGGCTGTGATGAGTAGCGGTTGGTCCGTGTTTATGACATTAGAGTGACTTCACCAACAACTGCACTGAGCCAGTTTGGATGTAACTTTAAAGTTATCATAGGGTATGGCGGAACAATCAGGGATGTTCAGCTGATTTAGGGAAAACAGTCAGACCTCAACCTTGATGCTCCAAGCAGTAATCTCTCTGCGGTATGGAAGGGACATCACCTCAAGCACTCTTTGGGCCATTACAATTTTCGCTTCAGATTCGTGATTCCTGCTCCAATGTGGTTTAGTAGATGCGAAACAAATACAATTTTACTGATTTCCTTCTTCAGTCAAAACTTAACCCAACGTCTCAAAACAAAAATGGTTAGCAGCGAGTGGTTTCGATCCACCGACCTCTGGGTTATGGGCCCAGCACGCTTCCACTGCGCCACGCTGCTTATAATTCTATTTTAATTTGGTGGATTCAGATTTCAGGATTCGAGGCCAAATAGAATGATACCGTATTTCTTCTAATAATCGCCCACCCTCCAATAATCGCCCCCCTCCAATAATCGCCCCCCTCTGGCCTAGGTTGAAAAAATAATCGCCCACCCTCCAATAATCGCCCACCCCCCAACGATCGCCCCCCTTCAGAGTGATTAAAATACTAAATACCTATGCAGTGATGGTTAGCACATTACTCCCATTCGCTTTCCACTAGTAATATTGCATTATCTTCTTGTTTATGACTGATATTATACACAGAAGTGACGATTGTAAAAATTATATGCCCACTCTCCAACGAGCGCCTTCATTTAACATGGGTTGAAATAATAATCGCCCACCCTCCAATAGTCGCCCCCCTCCAATAATCGCCCCCCTCAAGCGGGGGTTGAAAAAATAATCGCCCAGGGCGATTATTGGAAGAAATACGGTATTTCCTTGGCGTTTTCTTTTCTTGTAATTCATTTGCGAAATATCGTATGTCTTCCAATAAACGCCCTAAGCGCTAATTTTTGCAACCTCGGCTTGAAGGGGGCATTTATTGGAAGATGAGTGTTTATTTCCTCAACCAAAGCCTAAGGGACTCACTTATCGGAGAGAATGCATCTGTTTTCTTCAGATCGCCATTTTACCTTGTAGTATTTCTCATAAATAAAAATATTGTGCTGCATTAGTAGTCAGTTTGAGTATTGCATTAGAAATTAAGAGGTATTCGAGATGGTTTTGGGAGTTCACTGTTGACCAACACTGCACAGACGTTTATTAGTTTGATTACCCTAAACGAACTTTAATTGAAAGAAATACGGTAGGCCTCTGCACGTTTGCGCAACAGAATTTTCGAAAGACAAGAATCCCACATCTGAAGCATATTTCACAAACCAAATGTGAATTATAATTATATCAGAAACCCAAAGGGTCACCGCGCGCAACTAATCATTCACTGCTGTTACGTGTACACGTTAAGGTGGAACGCGGAACTCTGGTTTCTATGTACGCTTTATTCATAGACGCCGAATCTGCAGTTATATCATGCACAGCACAAAATGGTATACGCGACCGCACACGACGATGCAAACACATACACTGCTTGCTGAGGACGTAATGCACGATATCGCAAAATGTTGATTGTGTAATAGAACGAGACACACAGAAAAATACGGTATACAAGCTTTCGTGCGAAATGCAGCTTACATTGATGTAAACACATTTCACATTTGTTTTATGAAATGATTGCCCGAGTATGTTCTCCATCGTCACTTTTCACGGCTGATAATGTCACCCTTCGTCGAAAAATTCAACCAATCACTCATTTAACTGCCAGATATATAGCTGCTACTTGCGGTTGATCGAATCACTGCAAACATAGGCACGGATAATTCAAATACCTAGTATCGCAATGTCAGAGAAAATCGTCAAACAATAACATTCACAACTTTCACTTCGAAAACTTTTTGTTTTATACATGTAATAACTAGATTTCGCTTTTCACCAACGTTTACAAAATTTAGAACATAATCTTAATAAAACTACAAATTCTAATATACTTGTATATCTTCAGGAATCGAGCATTAACTTCGAGTGGGTACCACTGTAGATTCCTTCTTTTTCAGCCAATTTAACCCTAGCATTTCGAACATGCGATCACGCATTGTTCGTGAACAGATCAAAAATACATAGGGATTAATGCCGCTATATAAGTTGATGATTGTTTGATGAATCAATTCAAAAAACGGAATTGCCCCACCGGTCATAGAGTAAAAAATTTTGTCGCTGATGAGCAGTACGCCAGCCATAATCAATCCTGAAAAATCATTCCAAATTTCATTTTAAATTACATTTAAAAAGTGATATTAAGTTTAATCTACTAAATAAGCTCTTGGATGAACAAAGAGTAACGAAAACAACACTTCTGAGCAACAGATGATAAAAAGATTTAATCCAATATTTGTTGCAGCACATTTTATTCTAACGGTTCCAGGTTAGAACTGATCAGGCTAGAAGTTGACCGCAGTTTCCTAAGTTTGTCTGACGCTCAACATGCGACTTCTGATGGAAAAATTACGTTTCACGCCAAAATAAGAGATTGGTTCCATTAGTGCGGTTAAATTATATGACTGAAACCGTCTTTCTGCTGTAAATAACACCAAAATATTCCACGATGCCCTTTGCCACAATTCGGCTGTGGCCTGCTTCCCTCGAGCACAGCTAAGCTCATCAGGTTGTGTGTCTCGTATCAATCAATGTGACCTATATATAACATCCAACTTAGTGGGGAAAAGCTCTCACCATCTCGCCTTGAATAAAGAACGTCCCAGCACTCCTCGAGTTTAGACCCTAATTCACGTCTCTGAATGCGTAATTTGACAATGTTATGATAATTTTGTCTTTTCTCTTAAGACATCAAAAACTGCAATTTTCAGCAAATTGTCAGTGTATCCGAACATGGTGGGCATTTTTTATAATTTACAATATTTCATATAAGGCGTGTTAATAAAATCATACCGGCGGCGACGATTGCTCCGCAGATTGTCATTTTCAGCGCGATTTTCGCCGTTTCATAATGTATTCCATTATTGCCGCGTTGGAGGGCTGCTAGTTTTGCCTGAAGTTATTAATAGTTAAAATATTATATTAAGTACCGAAATTGAACTAAAACGAACATTTTGGTAGCTTTTTCATGTCTTGGTGGGCCCAGACCCATAATTTCTTATGCTCAAAATTTAAATTTTGTGTACTTCTTATTTGCGCGCATTTAGGCGCATAACTGCATCTTAAAGGGATCGAAAACTTGGCGAGAATAGAAATTTTCGTGTTTTTAATATGTACTAAGGGACTGTTCCGGAAAGCCAGGAGGGAGCATGAGCAAATCGAAGCACTGCACAAGTTTACGATACAATTTTATGAAAAAATATTATGGTAAAGAGGATGCTCGTATTGTCATTGTCGGGTACCTTCATCCGGGGCTCTGTATGGTCATTTAAGGAGATTCTGCACCCATTTGAGTTCTACTGGATACTGCCATAATGAAGGATATCTACCTTTCTAATTTCTTGATAGGCTTTCACGAAAACAATTCCGTACAGAATGAAGAGCACAACTGTGACGACGAGAATCGAAGTAATCTGAACGCTGAAGTATGCCTGAAGATCCGATTTACTTTTCCAGGATAGATATACAGCTTTAGGCGAAAAAATGTCGCCAGGCCAATCGTTGAAATAATGTTCCATTGAAGCCATTGGTATCAAAAACACGCAGCTCAATAGCCAAGGCGACCAAATGGCTATATAAATGACGAATTTGTTGGACCAGATCTGAAACGTTTCGACAAGTGTGCTTGTTTTCCGCTTTGTTTGATTTCATTGATAATGATAAATGTTTACAGTGCATTTTGTTTCTGTATGTAATCACAGTACACTAACCTTAATCAAACAAAGAAACAAAAGCTTTGCTTTGTTAGCTTAAGCTTAATTCTACAAAAATTATGAGACTTGGACGATGTCTCTGTGAGATGCGAGAGGGTGTCTCCCAAAACGAGGATTGTGCGCGATATGTAATATAGCATAGTAAGTTTTGAGTGGTTTTATGTAGTAATTGGCTGTCGTTAAAGTTTAAGTCAGCTAAACGGGCGCTGGTGTATTTTACCTACATAATTATTACATAAAATAACTTTTATATCTTTATACGGAAAAGCAGGAATACGCTCAATTTAGAGAAACATCATTTTTTTATTTAGGACGTCTAAGTGGATGTGCAGTACGGAATAAAAAAATATCATTTTGACATGTGAGCTGTCGCTTTATAAACTGTTATTAGATTTAAATTTTCAACTATGTCACTTTTACGTTCCCGCTGACCTGCAACAGGAAGTTGCTTCCAATAGTGGCTCTAATGCTGGGAAAAGGTTGACATTTATTAACTAACCTTTGTGTATACTCCCTCTGAAACAATCCTAGTCCATCTCTATTAGCAATTTTATGGAAACTTGACAATCGTACTAATCTTTGTAATTTTTTTCACTACCACCGAGCCGAGCCCATGTGTACCTTTTTGAATCGCAGTGGAAGTACGTAAGCGGTGAAGCGGTTAACAGCCATTGAAATCGCTATCGAAAAGTGCAGCGGTCCCACTCCCCAAAATATCATTGTGATGACGTGGGCGCCAAAGTCACCCAAAACGTTCAAGCAAAAGCCCGCCACCCAACCGTGAAAAATGAGAAACTGATTCACGAATTCGGCCACCGTCAGTTGCAATATGTCAGCGACCGTTAATGACATCAAAATTTTGTAGTAGGCGTGATTGAATTCGGTAGTATCTCTGTATTTGATCAGCATACACAGGAAGAGAGTGCAGAACGGAATCGACACCAGGGCGAAGATTGTTAACGACCAGCTGATGATGACAGTCGCGTCCAACATTGTTCTGCAGTTCTGTAATATTAATGATCGATTTAGATACAGTTCCGTTCGTAAGGACTGCAGTAAAGGCAACAAAAACGTATCATTCTATCAGTGAAAAAATGATAAGCAATCAGCTCAAACTCTTAAAGCTGCGCGGTACGAAAGTGTTAAAATTGAGGAGTACTTTGACTGGACTCAAACGACAAGTTTGCACAGACGAACAACAGGTTCGTTATATGCGTACTAACTAATTCAAACATTTCTCAAAGGAAGATCAAGCGATAAGATCCCGTGTCCAGTTTTATTACGCGAGGCGTGGGTTTAAAGACCATCTTACATTAGCAATTAGTTTAAACATGGAAAGAAAATTATAATGATGTGATATAGAAATGCGTCAGACCAACGTCACTGAGCAAACAGCACCATGAAAGTATTTATTAACTAAATATTGCTCATTTATAGTTATCCTGAAAAGTACGAAAACAATTTAATTGGTGCAAATTAATTATTTGATGATACCTTGTCAACGGCGCAAATGCGTCAACGACACTTCAGTGATCAAACGCCAAAGTCTATCAAAGTGGACTTGAGCGTCAGCGCCTGTTTTGAGGAAGCAAACATTTCAGAAAACAATCCGGCCGTATGCTCAGCATATACATACTGAACACTAAATTATTCTACGCGCTCGAAGTTTTGTATTATCTGAATGGTTATTTCTTCTTTTAATAGTTTTAAAAGATTAATAGTTTAAAAGAATTTAAGAGGTAAAAGACACTACCTGTCAATGAATACGAGTAGCTAGAACCCGATTAAAACCACTCAAGTTGTTGTGAACTTGTTGAGAGTTTCTTTCACAAAATCTCTTTAGTTGCAATTTAAATATACTGCAGCCACGTTGATACAATTCGGGATATTGAGAGCGACGCGGCTCTGGTTAGCGTAGCCAACTCTCACAAGATTCATGCAAGTAAGTGCCTCCATGGGCGCGCGCCGATAGTTCGCTTCATGGAGAGTCTTTTGATTTTTATCTTGTCTCCATCAATCGTGCGTCATCTAAACTGAAACTTCTCCTCGTTGGTCCATTTGGGGCCAATTATTCATTTTGCTAAGATGATACGCTGGATGATATTAAGGAAAAAAGCGCTCTCTGGGGCCAATTTCATGAAACTGTCGAGCTGTTGAGAATTGAGGATTGAGGCGCTCGTTGATTGGTCAGTTTTGAATTTCAACCAATCGGCGTGCGCCTCAATTCCTCAATTCTCAACAGCTCGACAGTTTCATGAAATTGGCCCCAGAGAGCGCTTTTCCATCTGTCTTTAATATTTAATCATTTGTGTTTTCATCTATTTCTAGCATTCAGTTGTTGGCTTTTCGCGACACAACTCTCGTTAGTGTCTCTAAGCGTTACAAGGCTCAGTAACATTTGCTGAGTGCAAATACTAAAATGCCTAATTTCTAATGAAATTTTACGAAACTCGGCATAATGTAGAGATATATTATACATTTTTACTGCCAAAGTTTCACTAAATTCTGATCAGCCAGTCACGAGTTATACTGCTCTATGTGGCCGCCTTCATTTTTTTTTATGGGCTCCAGCTTATCACGGTATTCCAGCAGCGTCTTCTGTCGCATTTCGTCGGCCACCAGACCAAATGCATTCCGAATGCGATCCTTGAGTTCAGGAATATCCCTTGGCCTTATCGTGTACACTTTGCACTTGATGAACTCCCAAAGAAAGAAGTCGCATGGCGTCAAGTCAGGCGAGCGAGGCGGCCAGGGCATTGTCGGCGAACACGTCCCATCCAGCGCCCACCAAAATTTTCATTGAGCCAGTCACGCACGTCCCTTGCAAAATGCGGTGGCGCTGCATCTTGCATGAATTCTTTCTTTTGGGATTTTAAGGATCGTATTCGGAATGCATCTGGCTATGTGACCGACGAAATGAGACAGAAGACGCTGCTGGAATACCCGCGATAGGCTGGAGTACGTACTAAAAAATGAAAGCGGTCACATAGAACAGTATAACTCGTGATTGGCACATTGGAATTAAATGAAACTTTGCCAGTAAAAATGTATAATATATGTCTACAATATGTCCAAGTTTCGTAAAATTTTATTACAAATTACGCATTTTATAAAAAAAAAGAAATCGGGACCTTTAGGCAGATCCACCCTGTACATCAACAACGACTTGATGTCGGATGATGATAGTTGGTTGCACAAGCAACCCCTTGTTGAGAAGGTGAAGCGCAACGGTAGCGATTGGATGCAGGAGCGTCGACGACGCCCGAAAAAGTGCTTTGAAACCCTGTGGGATTGAAATGAGTTTCTCATGAACCTGTCACCTATGTGTTTCACTTATTCGATGTTTTGTGAGAGGAGTGATTCGGAGTGGCTGTGATGAGTAGCGGTTGGTCCGTGTTTACGACACTTGAGTGACTTCACCAACAACTGCACTGAGCCAGATGAGACTGTTTAGTTAATGAGAACTTCGTATAAATCGTCTTCGCGTGAGATTGGTTCTAATTAAGACAACGGCTTATTTCTTTCAACGAAAGGTACGCTCGGAAACCGGCTCAAGTTGTCGGTACAAACGAATTTTACTGTATCGCATACTCTGTGTAAGATTGAATTGAACATTACTGGTGAATACTGACATTTTCACCATGAGTTACTACTTTATTTGCCAAATGACTATGACGCACTATTACAATTTCAAAGGTTATCCGCCTGTACGCAAGTATTACTTCCTGTCGTATATCGATCATAAGCTTAAGATCCGCTTTTTCTAAGCATCGAGGAATTTGCTCAGAGCCTTGGCACAGTTGACAAAAAGTGTTCGGATTTCGCTGAAATTTTGTTTGCTAGGATGTTTTAGGCTAGAGCTTCCGAAAATGATGTTGGATTATTTTATTTAAAGTTTTCGCTCCGAAATACGACGGGAAATTTTAATTGTAAGCTGTCAACGCAGAGTTTGTCGAAATCAATGTTTCTATACAACCAATCGATTGAGAATGATGTGATAAATTTGAATATGTGCTCAGATTAATAACTGATTCAGAACCTAAAAAGTTATGCAAGAAAGAAAGACCTAATATTCTGACATTATAGTTTATTAAACTGCCCCGCAAAAACTTGTTTACACTTCCAAGGCTAA
>NIUQ01003205.1:0-18909 GCA_002796945.1 Plectus sambesii
AGGCGGCGAAAGCTAGATTTAAATGGCAGTGCAAATAGTTGTGGTGATCGCATGTGGAGAACTACATTCGGAAGAATTGATTTAGTTATGAAAATAAAATATGGGCATTATTAATTTGAGGCTGAGGAAGAATTCCAGCTGTTGAAAATGGAAGCACAAAATGAGCATTTGGCTTAGAAGAATCTTAGAATAATGAAACAGAGCAAAAGCATCTCGTTTTTTCCGCGAAAGCTTCGACAGTTTGTTGTAAATATGAAACTCCGCCCACAGACTTATGACACAGGACGCTCTCGCACTTGTGTTGCATAGCAACAGAGGACCAGTTGCCATGCAACACGCTACATTTAATGATCAGGTTTTATGGATTTATGCTGCTTTTGCTCACTAGTTCGTTGTGGAAGGTGCATTTCTGTGCCATCCACGTACATACCCAGTCAACAGGAAGTGTTTTTATTGCCAACTAGTGTGACGCTATGCTGCTATTGAGCAACTCTGCATACAGCCAAGCCGATCTGATTGTCCCACTAGGCGCCAACAGCATTGCTTCATTCCATCTTTTCAGTCATCCATCTCCTTTTGTCGGTGTGCTTTCGCGGTTTCCTTTGATATTAATTATTACCAAGCACACGATGCATTCGTTACAGCAGTACCCTATCTATCATAGGCTGACGGAGTATCCATGTTGTTGAATCAATTCTGTCAGTCTTTGGCAGACTTATTAGGCCGTGGTGACACTTTCCTCTTATTGCGTTGCAACTACAACAGTAGACTCATATACCATCGAGCGACCGTGACATTTTGTTCGTTCAACCGTTCTGAAATGGATTTTATTGTGCCGAATGTTCCTGTGATGATGGTTTTATGAAGCAAGTTCCAGGGATGTGCAATGTAACACTATGCAGTGATGGCACATACAGTTAACATTTTATTTTCAGCGTTGCTTCTCAAACAGTGATATGACAATATATTCAGCAGAGACAAGTACTTCCTCAATACACAAAGTTTAGGAAACAGAAAATATTGGAACATATATCTAAAACGACGCTTGTAGTCAAAGCGTGGCAGTCTGGTATAGACAAACAATGGCTATCTCTTTATGGTTATAAGTCCATGACATTCTTATCATCGCTTGCAAATACACTGAGTGTCTTCGCCTTGAACATTGGTACGTCCAATCGAGAAGCGAGCTCATTCTGAAATTGGTATAGGTTTCAGATTAATACTCTTTCGTTGCAAATTTTGATTTCATATAATTTTTCGTTCAACTAAACGAAAGAAAAATTTATTGAAAGCTTAAAAATAAGAGCTGAACGATATCTTCTTTGAAAGTGAGAGTGAAACTGGAATGAAACAGAAGCTTTTTTAAATGTTGAAAAAGAAATTTCGATTTGGTCTCACTTCAGTTTTAGAATTGAAAATTATAATTTTAAGACGAAACATGGTTTGAAACACCAATTCCACAGGGATAAGAAACCCCCAAATCCTCTCTCCCCTGACTACCCCTATGTATTTCAATCCGGTTATGTGTTTGACAATGTTACTACAGTCTCATAACCGCAGGGAGGAATCCGGTCGGCATGGGCCCGTAATACTCACCGCGCATCTGGGCTGTCTTATGATGACTCGAATAAGGTTACCCAGTGAGCATTGAGTCAACATCACATGTTAATGTTGAAATGTTGATATTTACATGTTGATGTTTCCAAGTCTCAGATAAATATTTATCCTATTTTGAGCACTGCGGGCAGACATTCTGGTTTGCATCGCTGAAGGAGAGTTGGACAATTTTTAGCGCTGCTGATTTAAATTTGGCACTATTCTGAGATATTGACTACATTTTGGTATAATTTTGGCCTTCAAATCAAATGCGTGAACTAGATAGTATGAGAACGAGAAAAATTATTATTGTCCTTCCCTGTGTGAGAATAATGTTTGGCCCAGCGTGCCAAGTATCAACTAAAGGAGTGACGAAGGAATTGCCTTAGCAAACGCCTTAATATGCGACTTTAAGCGCATTCATTGATTATTATGACTGAAAAGCATACCAAATGAACAAGTTGCGTTTTCTTGTAGACGATACCATCCAAATCGTCGCACATTGCCATGTGAGAGCGTTCCGGATCGCCAGCCACCAACACCGATTCATTTGCGTCCAGCTGCAATACAATAGCGTCCAATCTACTCTGTGCTCGACATTTATGCTCTCCCATGTAGGCAATATGCATACCGGCTTTAGGTTGCGCGTGCTATCCATGAAACCCTGCAGACGGTCGTTGAACCCGGGAGCGAAGCAGTCGGGATCGATCGCAACAAAGCACTGACCCTGAAGCATAAAAATGTTTGAAATATCAAGTGTAATTAAATCGTGGAATGAAGCAGTTGAAGATTTTTCCTTTACACTTTAAAGAACAGTTAAATCGACCATTTTGTCCAAAACCGATTTCAATTCGCGATAAAAAATGGTATCAGGCATGGATGAATCATTCGACGCATGTTCCCTCGTCACTGTTATGTGTCATATTTTCGAAATTAGTAAAATGCGCTTCGCAACTCCGCTTCACCACAATCGTCGTGTTACAGACAATATTCGATAAAAGCATACCAGATCAGCAGCAGTTTCCGTTGTCTTCCACTGCCGAATGTTGGCGCCGTATGCGGAACCGCCCATAATTCCGCACAGAATTTCCACCATCATGCATAGACCGGTTCCCTTATAACCTCCTGAAACGATTATTTATTGTATGCTACGCAGCCCGTATATTGTTACTGGTGAATCACTTTCGCTGTTAACTAACGTAGATTGCTATCGCTACATTTGATGAGAACTTACATACTCTGTCGCTCAACTGGTAGGCAGAAGCGAGCGAGAGGAAAAAAGACGTATAAAATGCACACCTGATGCTTCTTGACCTCCCAGCGGCAGCAAACCTCCGCCGTTTAGGACAACTTTGGGATCACGAGTTTCGCGGCCTTCCGGGTTGGCACCCCAACCAGCTGGAATTTTCGTAGCTCCACGTTTTTCGACTACTTCAATCTAAAAAATGAACCTCACCGTAAAGAAGCACAAATCGACGCTTCGAGAACTGTTAAATTTCGTAAAATGAAAATTCGCGCGAAAGAGATGCACAAAACGCATCTCAGATTGAAAAGATTGAAAATTTAACTCTAACATTATGGTTTTCGATAATCCCTACAAAAATTTAATACAAATTATTAAAGTGGAAATAGCTTTTTGTAAACAAACGAAAGTTGTATTTTTCCGCAATCAATAATGACTTGCCATGTAGATGTGCTAACTTTTAAACGTACCTTTCCATATGCGACCGTGGTGGAGGCCATGTCGAGAAAGAAAGAGTCGCCGTGATTTCCAGGCGCCGCCATGCAGATTGGGTTCGATCCCAAGCTCTTCTCGCTTGATCGAGTCGGGAAAACGCATGGAGACGTGTTCGTGAAAGCCATTCCCTAAAATCATAAATATGTATCCTGATTTCAACGCATAATAAATGCGTCCGTCAAATGATAACCAGCTAAAGTAATAATAACAAGGAAAAGCAGATTAAATTACCGTGAGTCCTTCGTTAAGGGCGCGCATGGCATACCAGCCAGCGATGCCAAAGTGATTTGATCCTTTGGCTACCACCCAGCCAATCCCGAATTCTCGTGCTTTCTTGATCGCCAAGTCCATGCAGAAATTGCCCACCACAGGCCCGAGCAGATTACAGCCGTCGACCCACGCCGTCGAGCCCTTTTCCTGCACGAAAAAGGATAGATATCGCGTTCTTTCAAAAAGTAATAGGTTCTATGACATCTTCTCTTATTACACAGGTCATCAGAATGACCAAACTCGCGCCATTATTCGGGTCGTAGACATCGAGAAAGCGAATGCAAACTATGCGCATAAGACCTCCTCATAATAAGGGGACCTCCTCATAATGCCAAATATTCGGCTATATCTGATCAATCGCACCTATGGTTCGAGTATAACAAAGCCAAAGAAGCGCATAGAGACATAAAGGATTTAATTCGCTCGAAAACGCGCCGCCACAAGTGTTGTAACAACTGTGTATGATAACTGACAAAAATTCTTGCGATGCTGGGTTGGTAGCTTCTTTGCAGTTAATTGAATCAAAATCAGCCTGACCTTAAGTATTTCTGGTGTTCCTTCTACCGAGCACGCCTTTGTCTCCACGTCAGTTATATAGACGCCGAGTCGATTTAATCCGTGACTGTAGTGACCGCGGTAGTCGGATGTGATGAGAATGTCCGCGAGCTGATTCGCGTGGTCCGCCGGACTGCCCGCTGCTTTCATGCAGTTGAGCACAAATTGTCGCAGCTAAATGAATCAAAAATCATCGTGCTGACGAAGTGAAAGAAAATTATTTCTCTATTGGCTGTCAACTGACTAATAATAGCAAAAGCAGATTCGCCTTCGGCTAAAGCGAGCATAGAGTAACTGAAAAATGGAAAGAAACCGAACCTCTTTCTTCGAGACGACGATCTCCTCCGATTCGTCGAAGATCTTCTTGATGCGCATGATGAATATTGTCAAATTGTCGTACGCCCGATGCCAGTAGGGGACCCTGACGAAGAACCAAAGATTCTGGCTGAAAATTTAACATTCAGTTGATTGACATTGATACTTTTCTCGTGACCTGCGCCATATATAGCAACGCGAGCAGAGTTTCACTTGCAAGAGATACATTATAAGATGCTTACGATCCGATCAACGGTAGCCTATTGTCATTCGCTCTCGTCAACCATAGAAGGGCAACGATGGTACTTAGCGCTATGAGATAAAACTATGGCTTCTATGTCGTACCTATGAAAAAGGCCGAAGAAAGGATACTTTATGTTAGCAAAGAGGGACCATTAAAAACTGGTGATCGGCGCTTTTGGAAAGCCAGCTGCAGCAAATGAGCCGTCTTAATGCTGCAGTCGACGAATTTCAATTGGACGCAACCGCCAACAACGGTCATTCATTTCGTCAACTGACGACAACGCCTGGGCGAGTCGTTATAAAGAACGCTGCTAAAAATATTGATAGATGGACAGAAGATTGAATCGCGGCGCGGCGCACGTGAATTATGTGACTAACTGAGACTCGACTGCGGATCGCTTTAAGTCCGTGCCGACCAAGAGTCGCTGCTCAAGTATATCTGGTTTCCGCCTGATATATTACCGAGATAATACCGGTTTGCACTGGTATAATGCTCCCGTGACGATCATTTGCTCTTTTTGTTCGCCTCTTACGGGGTCGCTGGCCCACTCATTCTGCTCGCTCAGCCCGGCAATCAACCACCTGATCTTCGTCAAATGACATCTATGACGCCATTCCCAATTCTCATCATTTTCTTTGCACAATTCTTCTTCGTTGAATGCGAAGGTGAGTGCCCTTGAATCGAAAGTTAGTCGGTTCTATGGAAATGGCTTTGCAGCAAGCAAACTTGAGCTTAGAAGTATAAAAATGCAAATTACTATCGTTTTTTGACTTCATGATGACTACAGTTAGTGATTACTTCTCTCATCGCCAGTGCAATTTTTTTGCTCAATTTTGCAACAGAGAAACGGAAGGCTTTATCTTCATCTTGCATCAGAGACAGAACTAAACCGAAACCGACTATTATTTTAAAAATAAGCAACTCAGTTGGAGTCCAAATTAAAGTTTAAAAGGTTTTCAGAGGAACCACTGCGAATTCTCCAATTTGTTCCTGGTTTCACCAACAGTCACATATTGTTCAATTATCGACTTGCGCAGACACTAAAGAATCTGGGTCACAATGTCAGCTTGTGGACGCAGATGGAGATGTCGATGGTGTTGTCGGGCGTTTCAAAGCCGCCGGTCGGCGTCGATGAATTCCGTGTTGACATCCACTTCAGTGACAGTCTGAAAACTGAAGGACTCAAGGTGTTTGAATTTTGAATTTTCGAACGCTTTTATAGTCAAAGAGGTTCGATTAAAAAATTTTCCTTAGCAGACAACACTGTCGGAACTGTGGAAAATATGGAGATGAGAAAATGAAGTCGGAGAAGGGAAAAGTATCGGAAACAAGTTAACGAAGTAGATGTAATTAAGCGGTCACAATGTGAGAATATGATAGCTGAAAATGATGAAAATTTCAATTTAATTTACCGATAATCAGTGAAAAAGATTGTTTTTTTCAATGCAGTCTAAGCTGATCTCCAGTTTTCGCGCGAAACTATAAGAGTTGACGCTTAATCGCAATCGCATTGCTTTCGTTTAAGGTGTTCCAAACAATGATGTTTAATGAGGGCACCGCCTGGGATCTATGGTGGACAGGTCAGGAATTCAAGGGAATGCGCATAGAAGCCTGCGAGCAAATGCTCTCCGTCGGTGAAGATGTAATGACAAAGTATCGAAAGGCCAACTTTGACATTATGGTGGCACATTTTCACGATCTCTGCCCAGTCGCGCTGGCTAACCAACTGAACATCAAAAAAGTAACGCATTTCTTTTTCAAATATTGTGAAAAGTTTCGGTAGTATTTTAACTAAAAGCCATATCGAAGGCAAATATTTGTTAGCTGAGACTTGAATTATTGAATGCTTGGGGATTGACTTTCTGACATAGTGCTTATCTTAGTGCTCTCTTGATGCTAAGAGAACCTCTCTCAAAGACCCTTTTCCATTGACTTTGATTCGTCATTCGAGCTATGACTCCAGTGATCGCAATTAGCACGGACCCGAATGCGCCGTTATGAAACGACTCGCTTCAGATTGTGTGGGTAACTCATGGGACATCAGTCTACGATTATAACGCGGTGCAGATGGGATTGAGAACCTATCCAAGTTTCGTTCCGCATCCGCTGTCATCCTTCGGCGATAGCATGACTTTGATGGAACGAACACTCAACTTATTCTGGCACTTTTCTACGCTTGACTTTGTTAATTTGCCGCAAAACTTGCTGCACGAGGAAAATGAAATGTACAAATGTAAGTCGTCCACGTTTGAGCACGTACTGAGGGCACGGTTAGGCGTCTTGCGGTCAAATTTACTGTCGCAAAGAGACAGCCCTTTTCAGGGGAACGGAAAGATGGTAATGTATCCTCTTTACCTCCCGATTTGCTGCCGAATCACAGTTGTATGCTATTAATAATGAAATCGGGTCGTAACAGGTGATGGATACTGTTACATATGATATGGTGACAAATATAAGGTTGCATATTGCATTTCAGCATACTCATTGGAAAAGGACACGGATTTATGGATGTTAACTCGCCAGGTGCCAGTTCTACTGATCAACGGCGAAAGATATTTAGACTTTCCACGCCCACTACCAACAGGCATTTCATTTATGGGAGAAATAACAACAACGAAGAAAGATGCGCAGCTGAGCAAAGAATTTCAAACGCTGATGGATAAATCCGATAAAGGCGTGATCATCTTCTCGCTTGGCACGGTGTCGAACACGTCCAACATGCCCGAAAAAATGACGGTATGCATTTGTTTTCTGCTCCAAGTTTAACGTTCTCGATCAATACTTTAGAACGGATTTCTGGAAGCATTCGCTCAATTTCCCCAATATACTATCCTATGGCGCTTGGAAATGGACTTGCCAGGTGTGGAGAAGTATAAACACATTCATGTGCTCAAATGGCTGCCTCAGAAAGACTTACTTGGTAAGCGCCTTGAGCTCATTGAGCAGAATTAAAAAATTACCATTACATGGTGAAACAGGGAATGCACGAGATATTTGCGTGTCCCTACACTATGAGTGCATACCCTATTGATACGCATAATGAGCAATCTTGCAATAGTTGGAAAAGTTTGGTTAGAACAAAGTTAGGAATAGACGTATGTGTCAATTCGCAACAGTGGTAATGAGCTTTGGTCTCGTCAGTCGGGAAAAAAATAGAACTATCGTACCAATATACGCCATGCAAAATTTTACGTGCGATGCGCGACATTCATAAATGTTTCATTCAGCCCACCCAAAGATGAAACTGTTGATTGCTCACGGCGGCTACAACAGTCTACTCGAAACGGCCAAGGCGGGTATTCCTGCGCTGCTGATGCCGCTATTCGCCGATCAGTATATTAACACTAAGCGGGCAGTACGTTTCGGAATTGGAAGGATGGTGGATAAATTGGACATCACGGGCGACAGCGTGGCCGCTGAGATGAGAGCACTCCTTGAGGATGAAAGGTAAACAATACGAGTGTTCCAATTGTGACGAATTTTCTTATCGATTCATTTATTAGTTATGGGCATCAGAAAAAATTTGATATTCAGTAAATAGTTCATTTAGTGGTTAGTGATTGATATTGCTTTTCACTCAGAAAATTATAGATCGTTTTTTGAGCTCTATTCACTCTGTCGGAAGAAGTAAGCAATGAGATCGTCTGCTAATGGATTTGAGACATTTTCACAGAGTATGCCCTATTTATGTGCCTTTGTGCATTCGTTTTCCGCATTACACTCACTAAGCGCCTCGTTCCTTTGAATAAGTGAATCTGCTCCATAAGTATACAATGGCTGCATTTACCGATTTACCGCAAAGCGACCCAAAAAGCCCTTTAAATTTTGGATGTACGCGAATATAACTTTTCAGCTATTCCATAAACTCCAAACGACTGGCTTATATGCTCAATGACAAGATTGTCGACCCACTGAGAGTTCTCAATCATCAGCTGCATTTGGCCACAAAAACTCCATACTTCCATCTGAAAGCCGCACAGAAGCTAAATTTCTTCCAATATCATAGCATTGATGTGATTGGCTGCTTTAGCACAGTTTGGCTTTCGGCGATGGCCGTTATTCTATCTGCTATTCGATAGTTTCTCTGCTGATTTGCTGCATTGATATTTATGCAATGTTTAGTTTTAGTGGGTGGCAATGACTCCACCAGTAGGGTTTTAGTATTGATATCAAGAGGATTAAATACTTATTGTTAAGAGTTTAATGCTATTCGCAGCTTTAGGGATTTACCCATAATACTTATAAATCGACAGCGTAATTATGAATACTTTATACAGTAGGACAATTGTACAACTACACGCAATGAGATTGAACGACGATAGTATAGCCCCACTTTAGTGTCTTGAAATGAATGCCGTAGTACGGTACCATGATTTCAGCACCAGTGTTGCAGCCGTTATTAATATTACCTAAAGAACTTTTACTTTTTTTGCTGTATAGAGTTGATAATTGTGTTCTGTCCATGCTACTTTGCAACGAAGTGAATAAATTAAATTGCATTACTGAAAAATACCGGCGCGTGCTATTTGTCGATCGTTCTACAATATTAAATCCTCGAAGGGCGTGTGCGTAAGGTTCATGAATTTGCTTGTTTTATGATGCTCTATCCATCATCTGGCCATTGGAGAACTTTACAGCACGCAATAAAATTATTTAATGTCGCAGTGAATACATCAAGTAGCAATCCAGGTGAGTTAAAAAGACACCGTCAACATCTATTTTACTTCAAAGAAATACAGTGTGTAATGTAAGTGATCCGCCAAACGCTAAATGAATTGATTCTTCAACTGACATAGTTACTGTCTCAGTCTTGCTATTTCTGGGAATGAGAAGGTATAGTACAGTTCCCCTGTAATTTTGGTCCTGGTTCGGCTCTTAGCACGGCGACATTGATTTGCTAAAGTGATATTGTTCGATGCGAACGGAATTCCGCCTTATTTAAGCGCGATTGATGGTAGTCTGCTTCTTTGACATCAACGAAGACGACAACTATAGTTGTTCAAATGCGCAAATCAAATGAAGCTGATAGAAGTGCAATTGATATAGCGAGATTAGGATGATCGAAAAATCTAAAACTGATCAACTTGAAGGAGGACCTTGAATGGAGTCCTTAAAGACCAATCCGGCAGCTAGCATGCAAACTGGGCGTGTTGCACAAGACTGTTCTTCATCGATCCGGTCTCACTGTATCCATTCTACTTCAAAAAGCACCAAGAACATTTTTTTATACATTCTCCATCCCAGAAATAGCAAAGCTGCGACAGTAACTATGCCACTTGAAGAATTATATCATTTCGCATTTGGCGGATCACTTGTGCTTACATGCTGTATAATCGACATGTCACAGAATCAGAGTTATGAAGAGAAAAAAGCATTATTGCCAAAGAAAAGACCATAAGAATGACTGCGTGCGAAGCACGTTCCGTATTTTTCCTAATCGTGAAGCGTTTGGCACCGTTTTACTCGTAAAAGATATGAAAATCGTTTATGATGTCGAAATCAAAAGTCATCGAGTCTCAGAGAAGAAGTCAAAAATCAGTTGGTTGGGTTTGCAAAATAGTCTCGTGATAAAAAAATTTGGTTCGCTCTGTTCGTTGAGCAAATTTCGAGAGTTACTGTAGAATGCAACATTATTTAAGAGTGAGGAAGAATACGGTTAAAAGGGAAGAGTGCGAAAGAGTAGATCTATACTAAGACCTGTACAAAATTTTTCTCTTAGGCGAGATACTGGTATTCGTCGTTCTGGTCAGTGCGCTGAATGTACTGTTTTTCAATAAGCGCCTCAATGTTCTTCTTGATGAAATTGATGTCGGGCGTGAACCGCGACTTTGTCTGATCCACTACCTAAATAACAATACAGTCGGTCAGAAATATCAACAAATCAAATAGTGCTAGTTGAACAGTATAATATCAAAATCGTAAAAATCAATTTTATTATATATAAATAGCTACTTAATAATGTATATTCAAAGGTTAATTGAGGGTAACAGTAGGAGCTGTGTGGTTTGAACAGCCAGTAAAACAGCAATTTTCAAATTCCATCATTAAATAATAAAAATGAACTAAACTTGTGTTGAGTTAAGATAAGGAGGTTTCTCATTTATCCAAATATAAGACCCCCTATGACATTTAATATTAACTGAACGAACCTCGCTAACGAGAGCGTTGTGTTTGAGCACTTTTCGGGTCTTCATGATGCGCACGATGGTGCACTCCATGTAGTACTTGCGGTCCTGGTGGACGGTGGCGTTGACCTGCTCGGTCTCCTTCTCCACCTGCTTTTGCATCACTGGCGCCGTGATTTTGAAGCGCAGTCGCTTCGAGACGAACCCCTCATTCAACCGCACTTCAAGTGAAGTATCGGCCAGTGAATCCTGTTTTATGCAAACTCATTGGAAGGGGTCAACAAAAATACAGATACTACAGTAAAACCCGGATATAAGAGACACGGATATAAGAGCAACTCGGATATAAGAGCAAATTTTCGATTTCCCGTGCACCTGTACTATGCTACAACATAGGAGCCGACCACGGATATAAGAGACACGGATATAAGAGCAACTCGGATATAAGAGCAATTTTTTGGCTGATTTTGTGGCCAAGACCCGGATATAAGAGCAAGTACCCCATAAAATGACAAAAATCTGCCAGCTCAAGCGGTAAAACTGGTGCTATAGAAAGCAAAAGGTCGCGGGTTCGATTCCCATGATGTTCGAGCTCACTATAGAAGATTCATAGAGGATGTGAGAATCGAACTCTCGATCTTTCGTCACTATTACGCCGTCTTTACAACTTGAGCTCGCTTGTTATAGACGCACTACCTTAAATGGAGTTCTCGTGTGTGCTTGCTCTTATACGCGGGTTTTGACCGAAAAAAGCACCAAAAAGAACAAAATCGGAGTCAACAAACATGTAGGTCACTATACCTGCCCATAGTTGAACTTAACTTTGACTCTCACTGAGAGCGGTTTCACCTTACACTCGTTCAATCTAAGATTAATGACTACTTTTCGTGATTTAAAATACTCGAATTATTTAAAAAACGTGACTTTGTTCGATGAACAGTATTGGACATGTTTCTAACATAAAATGTTGCACAAAATGGCCGACCCCGCATATAAGAGCACCCCGGATATAAGAGCAATTTTTCGATTTCCCGACAATGCTCTTATATCCGGGTTTTACTGTATCATGATCTCTCATCTGGATAGGTTTAAAATGATAATGATTTTGCTTAGAATCCTGGCTGATGTAAGAAAGAGATCTTTCAATGTGCTCTAAGGGAAAATACCGTCTCTACTGCCTTACTGTGGTGCCACCAAATTTTTATTTCGTTACTGAGCAGCACGAACAGGATTAGTGATTTATCTGCTATCTGAAATTAATCATAAATTATATGCTCATTACAAAATATGTGCCTAAATTGATAACTTAGTGGCGAGAATGCTGAGTGACCTGCAAACATCTTAACATGTTTCCGCTATAATTAACTCTGGCTATTTCCTCCAAGCACCACTACTGTAGATATTGTTGCTTTTTGAAGCTCAAATGCACTAAGATCACAAACTCGTCCTCTGCTCACAATCGGTCCTTTATATGAAAGGTTTGCAACATTAAGTATTGTAATCGCAGTTTTTGGGAAGGACACTCGTGCGTCAGTCGTAACAACCGTATGGCGATATATGCCGCGCATGTCACAAATGACCTTTAAATTGCCTCGAATACTTCAACTTTTTCGTCGATTATGAGATGACCAGCCCAAAATTTAACGATTAACCTTAGCGAAGAAATCAGTGTCTTCGGCAGCTTTGAGAAACCGCTTGCGAAGAGGGCCAAAGGCGGTTGACTTGCCACATTCAGTATTGTCCAAGCCGTGCTGCCAAGAATTATTAAAGAAGAGCTTGCTGAACCCTCGTTGATCGTCGATATAACAGAATATTGCCTGCATACTGCTGCCCATATTCTTATCAATTTTGCAATAATGCAGTTTGTATTTCTCCAGGTAGATGTTATTCTGTGCTGATATTGCCTTGTCGTCAAACCAGCGATAGTTCGGTGTTTGCAAAATGGTGCTGATATTTCTGTTCTTGAATAGAATCAAGTCACTGGTTTCTAATGTTTTTCGTGTTATTGATTGTTCATGAACCTGATCGGATTCATCTTTTAACCTAAACAAAAGTTAATTTAGGATACTTCACAGAACTGATTTTTTTCATTGCCAGAAAGCTGCTCAGTCATACAATTCAGTAACAAACTTGTAGAGCAAGAATGTTTCAGTTTTTGTTTCAAAAATATACCGTAAATCGATCCTGATACCACCTCTGAATTTATAGTGCACCAGATAAGAAAATATTGAAACCCCAGACGTATCAGTGTAAATGAATACTGCATCAATAGTCATTTATTTTAGGCCATTCTTGCTAAGAGAAAAATTTCCAGTTGAATCCACCCTATTCACCACTTACCCCTTTAACTCAAAAAGATAAAACTGAATATGATTTTTTGTTTACCATTAAGAAGAACCATTTTTAACGTACCTGTTAGTTTTGGAACTGAGAATCTGACTGGAGTCGCGTTCCTTCCTCATACAACAATGTATCATTGTCACAAGACAATATACCGCTATAGATAATGCAACAAGAATTACAATAAACTGTCGTTCTTGGTGAGTGACCATCGTGATGAAAGTCAAATGCGCCGTTAATAATCCGATTCCGAATCATCCATTAGTCTCCACAGCTTTCGCAGCAATTTTTGAGAAAATATCGCTTAATCTTCTCTCACTAGCAAGAAGTGAGAGGAAAAATATAATTAATTGTAAAAAATTTAGTTTACTTCAGATGCGAAATAATTTCGAACTCATGAGAGACCAAAGAAAATAAGAAGTTGAGGACAGTTCTGTATGGAAATATGTACGAGCCGCGCTGAACAAGTAGTTGGAACTACGACGGTGGGGCGCGAACTGCTGGAGCTGAATTGTAATCGGCGTGGAGAATATTGACAAACTGCGCGGTGGGCCATCGCGCTGCCGACATGATGAGCTTGATTTTTGATCATTTGAGGCGGATGAACGAAGCGTGCCGCCAATCGGATCGAATCGAACGCGCAAAGCTAATTTGCATATCAGGCAGACAAATAGAAGCTGACAATACAGTCAACTGCTTTTAATAACGTCGGTCAAGGGACCGACCAAAGACCGACGTTATAAAGACAGCAACGTTATAGAGGCAGTTAGCCCTGTACAAAACATAGTACACGGGACCAGCCAAGGACCGACGTTATAAAGCCAGCGACGTTATAGAGCCAGGCGTTATAAACGCAGTTGACTGTAAAATGACTTTTAGTAGCGGGGATACGACAACAACGGGATGGTGAAAGGATAGGCGAGAGATGGGCGTGTGCTTCGGCCAGATCGTTGTAATCGAATTTGTGTATGCCAAAGAATATTACTCTCCTTTTCCTGGAAAGATGAAGGAAGTTCTCGTTTCCGACGGCTTCCCAGTTTTCAGTTGATCTAGATAAAATTTGAGGGCAACCACCTCGATTCACGCCCATAGCTTGTTGTCTTACATCCGAGTGCTTGCTGAAATGAAAATAAAAGAGCTACTGATTTATACGTGACGAAGAATGACAAAATATTCTCAAAAGAACGTAAAACATTTTTTGTGGAGATATCCATAACGGTTTCCGCCTGGCTCAATTGAAGCAGTCACATTTTCTGTTTTTTTTGACATAGACTTCTTACTTCGTTGACGGTAAGAGGGGAACTTCGTCTTATGAGGCGTCCCAACACCAAAGCTACCAGTATGGATGCGTCGCATGAACATATTTTATTTAGACTTTAAAGTGGATACCCTCCTAACCAAGTAAAATGCTACTTAACAAACATTCAACGAAACCTCCCATTTGATTAGGAAAGTGTCAGATATAGTGTGAAAATTTAAAGTGCAAATGGTGTATATTCGCGTTCCTCCGTTTTGGACACTGTCGCTCCCGCCATTTTCCCGCCCATCAGTTCCGCAAAACTGTGGGCATATTGCCAAATTGTAGCATCACAAGAGTACAATGCGATCTGCACATGCGCTTACGTATTACTTTATTGCCACCACACATCACAACGACCACCAAAGGAAACGGAAGCGTAGAATTTCGAATAAATATATCACAACAGAAACTTAATTTTGTGAAATAAAATGATAATAAATTATACAAAACCGCACGAAAACACCATTGAATTCGATAGAATTAATCGCCCGAGACGAGCGAACGAATCACTCGCAATCCATCAGAAGTAACCATATGCTCAAAGGTAAAAAAAAGTGAAGGGCAGACACATGTAAAAACTGGTAAAGTATTTGGCGACGAAACATCACAAATCAGCTAATTAGGGTTTCTCGGGAGTGTACGGAGGCTGCGGCAACGGCTGCGAATGTGGCTGCGGCAGTGGCAACGACTGCGGATGTGGCTGCGGGGAGGAAGGCGCAAAAGCAGCGGGCGGATGCAGAATGATCTGAAATTATGTCACTAAACATTGTTTCAGTAAAAAAAATCATTCAAATTATCAACAATCTTCGCATAGAATACAATAGCAGTCAGGGAGTGAGTTGAGTGCAATGAGAATATGCAGATTACGATTAAAATTAATGATTGTCTGTCCGAAACAAACCGGCAAGCCAATGAATGAACGGCGACGAGGAATACAACAATTTCACTTTTATAAAGACACTTTCCAATTCAAAAAGGACATTTTTCATATTGATTTTATTTGAAAAATCACCTCTTATAATTGTAGTCTTTGTTAAACTGGAAATAATAAAGATCCCCTTGGGAGAGAAACTCGCAGTTCCATACTGTTCTACACCAAAGAGACATACTGACTACACTATGAAAGTGCAATCGCCTCCCTGACGCGGATAAGCGTACCTGATGTTGAGCTGGTGGCAGGAGGATGGGAGCGGTGGGATGGGGACAGGGCGGCGGCGGCATCTGCTGCTGTAACTGCTGGCGGTTGTGCGCCATGGGGACGGGCGACGTCGCGCCCGACCCCGAATGGACGACGACCTCCTCCAAGTCGAGTTGCACTTCCTCGCGTCTAATCGCATGTTGCTCGTGACGGAGCTGCTCTGGCGTTGGCTGAATGCCAGCCGCTGCCTGCTGCTGCATCAACACGGCGGAAGCCTGCCAAATGATTCTCAGTGAAATAGGATGTCTGTCATTTAACGCAATATAAGCACTTAACACGAGTACAATAGATCTAATATCTACCGTATATCGCCGTACAAAATATGACCTCCTGCGTTAACCAGGCATCCTTGTGTGTGAGACGTCTCGGGGGAAGGTAAAATATATGTACTAGTGTTAGGCGCTCGTTTAGGCAACGCTCCTCTATCAAGCGAGGTTTGTGTACCGAGTATGTGGAAGCTTCCTCATATAAAACTCTGTTTTTCCCCTCCCTCTTAATAAAAGAAAATCTTAATTTATGCAAGATTGAATGACGTTCTTCTGGATTTGTATTGCCCTCTGCGCAATACCCACTCGACCTCATGATACGGTAGATGTCGTTCGAGCTACAGTTTGGATAAAAAGCATTGCCCTCCTCTAAAACAGCTGAATATGAGCTATATAACGCGAAGTGGACACTATCGCAGGAAGGGACGGGAAAGACTAAGGGCTGAGTATAGGACGTGGAAACGTTTTTTGCAGTATCATATTATTTAGAATAATTAAACAAGACGATCGCGAGGCAGTAAATATTATTACCACAGCGGCGCTAATTCCTGGATCCGTTGGCGGACTCGGCAAAATCTCGACAATCAGTTCTGGAAGGAATGTTCCCAGTCGATCTGAAAAAAGAATGAAGTACTGAAGCAGTGATGTAAACGGGCCGAGCGAAAAATTTTCCCCAAAAACACGCCGAAATAATGAAATATCAATCAAACGTCGCTCAAATAACCTATAAAACCATTGACACCATACGACTTCGACGAAGCACGCTCAATACTATAAATACTCAGGAGAAACTAAGAAAGCCCTAAAAAATGGACCGTGCGAGGCAGTTTGCTTACTTCTGGTCATTTCGTAGAGACCGGGAATGGCCATGAACATGCCGGTGTTGTCAAGCACGAGGATCATATTCTTCAACGACTCCGGTATCGCCTCTGACAACAGATCGCTGCGCTCCGTGTGGAGGTAGCGCTCCATGTAGTCCAAAATGCGCAGCCACAACGCCGGGAACGATGGCAACGCGCTCAGCGGACTGAAGTGACACATCAAAATAATAGCAATGTTGATTATTTGGTCGATCGCAAAGAAATATCATTACATCTTCAGTGAGTTGCTCTTTGATTACAGTCAAAATATTAAAATTAAAATACGTACTATCTAGATAAAAGGGAAGGCAGATGATTTGAAACACTATTTTAGTCGGTTGATTAGGCGTTATTGCACATAAAAAGAGGGGTCAAATAGAATCTTTTATATGCTAGTTCGAGCGAATTCAATAAGAACACAGATTTACAGTACGAATCTTCAAATCGAATTCGAAAAAGAATAAAATATAAAAATGACCAAAGATAGTCAATCGCACCTTAGATGATTGAGGAGAACTTTTGAGAGCAGTTGCATAGCGCGGACGCGCGTTTCCTCCATGCCGATGGGGTCCATGGGCGAGATGTTGTCGAGCAACTTTGCCAGCAACGGGAACAGTACCTCCCCGAAGCAGTTCTCCCACTGAGCCGACTCCAACGCTTGCAGGTCGTGAATCAGGAACGCGCGCTGAAAATATACTCTATCATTACTGAATTTCCAGTTCATCCGCAGGTATTAGGCATCGGTGTAACTGCTGTTGGGGTTCAATGGGGTGTGCCAATTAAGCGAATGGTTCGGGGACAAGGTACCCCCCCCCCCACGTGACCAAATCACTCACAGAGCAGCCTCGTAGCAGTTTGGTCTTGACACGATCATTGCTTGATCAGCATGAAATTTAAAACAAAAACGGGGGGCTACGGGACGCCCCGTCACACGATTTGGTCAAGGGGGGGGGGGGGGGGGGTACCTTGTCCAAACACGAAGCGACTACGTCCTAACAATTCGCTAATTCAAGAGAGCGGTCGGAGCACAACTGCGAGACGGGCGAATAATAAAACCAAATGGCTGATCAAACGAATCTTAGTCAATTACTGTGACTGCACGGTGTGATAAATATATCCTGCTCGTTTCTCGTTCCTTTGCTACCGGACAGTGATCAAACTGCGCCGTTCACCGGCCACAAAACAAGCCATTCCTCGCAGTAAATCAATAAACGCAATACTTACGACAAGATAATTAAGCGCCTGCGTTCGAATTTGGCGCCGACAGTCGCAGCAAAGTCGGGCAATGCACTGCAGAAGCGGACGCCAGCACTGATCCCATATAGCGGCGGCGGAGGCGTCGACTCGACCGCCGGCGTCCGCCCAGCTTCTAAAGATTCCGTTGGCCTTGACATGCAGGGTGTGGCACAGGTCGATCAACTGGCAGGACACCTAAAAAACGCGAGTAGCTTTAGACTTGCATACCTATTTACTGAACACTTTCATTTATATCCGCCATTGGCTTGCTGGTTATAGCTTCCAGTTGGCCTTCTAACTCAACGTCGATCAATCAAGCTCACAACGAAATATAATGGATAATTCTTTGCTATAGGGAACGTTTTTCAGTCAGTAAAGACAAAACTGTCTTTCTTGAGACTTTCCTTCACGTAATGCGTGTTAAAGATAGGCTAAATTTGACGTTCTACGGTATTTGGTCTCGACGCTCGTTACTGATCGAAAAATTTCCCCTATACAAATTTGACAGAGACGCTATTGTCCAAAAAAATAATTACTAAGCCTACGAGTCATACTATAGAATTCTCATACAAATCATAGAAAGAAATAGAAAAATAAGAGATATACAGTAAACGCCGGATAAAAGCAGTTATTTCTTGTCACGTATCTAATTCTTTTGTATGTAAATCGATCCTGAATAAGGGAAACTTTTAACCGAACATCTCAGTGCTGCATTATCTGGCTATAACTGCACACAGAAGAACTATTCAAATGATAAAACATCGAACCTGATGATAGCTATCGCTCAAAGTTGGCTCCGGGGCTTGGTCGCCGAGATCCGATTGGTCGGCGGAGCCGGGAGGGGCGGGGCTTTGACCGCGCGACGA
>NIUQ01003206.1:0-19032 GCA_002796945.1 Plectus sambesii
CGTCGACTGCCTCCGCGCTTGCCAAGATGAAGAAGGATCTGGCAGCGGCACTTTGAAAGTCTAACTCTTAAAACTTTCATGCTCCCATTACCTCATTTATATAAGGGAGCTTTTAGTTGCTACTGCCATATTTGGTGCCATTATACGTTCAGACAATGTTCTTTAGTGAAATTGGCTTGCTTTAGGCGGTCGGGTTATCTCTGTGAAATGAGTCATTAGTCATTGAAGCGGTAGCGTTATTGACAATACATGTATTAGCTAAAGTGCGTGATAGGCTAGGACAACATTAGTTTTACTTTTGTCGTTTCCTGTGTATTCGATGACGCTCGGCGCTCCACCGAGCCGTCCTCTTTCCGATCAAATATTTTTGAGTTCATTGAATAGTATTTCACAAAAGAAATGATCTTCGATGTAAAAAATCATTAATAATGCACTTTTGATCCGCACGGGCGGGACTGACGAACGTGTGCTATTCTTGGTTTATCGTGAGAAGCAGTCGGTAAGTGCTCAAGAATAGATCCTGCTCGTCACAGAAGAGGCAATATTCCGCTTAAAGCCGGAACAATTACCGCCAGTGTTAATACAATCTTGGAAAAGCGCTGATGACCCGCGCGAGTTGGGCGAAGAACAAATGGCCAAATGGCATCTTATGCTTCTGCAATAAATCCAAAATAGGATGCAGTATACGCTTGCCGAATGCAGAGTCTGCGAATTGCTGCTAATGTCGCAGACGACTCTGTGTGTGTGTGGGACGGCCATCATCGTCGTGTTCATCAATTAGCTCACATGTATCGGCGGCCCCGTCGACGACTCGACCAGGTACTTTGTTGTTCATCCGCTCGCGGTGCCGTCGGCCATTGGATATCACTTTATCGCGCTCTACAACTATTACAAGTTGAAAGGGATGCGCGCTCAGACCGTCGGTTTGATCCAGCCGATCTATCCTGCGCCGCCTACGATTACAAAGAGCAGCGGCTGCTAATCTGCTACGAGACCGACGGAGAGGCATTTGACGCCCACTGGGGACGACGGGAATTTATCAGCTATTCCAGTCTGTGCGCGAATGGCATTATCGCATGTTCAGTGATCCACGCGCACGTGCAAATTCTACTACTTTAGTCTGTAGAGCGGTCGAAGAAGTCAATGGAGCGTCGTCGCCAGAGATGAGCGAATCGAAGCCGTGAGAACCATTGACGTGCTGCTCTGCGAGAGCCCGGCGGTCCCTTGTACAGATGATATACACCATCGCGACGGTGTTCTCCTTCGTCATGGATACTACCGTCATCGCCTTCCGATTCTGCATTTACTGGCAGCGAAAAAGTACTCAAAAACAATCGGAATAAGAAGACACAGTTACAATTCGATGATCAAGTCTACTTACACGATAGAAACAGTCTATCACATCATATATAAAAAATGTAGAGGATGTCAAAATTCTTATAGCCGCACCAGAATTGACTAGACTTTGCCCTGCAAAGCCAGTTGCTGATGCATGTGGATCTTCATGCTATCAGCCCGCTTGATGGGGTCCTTTCTGAGGTCGAGGGGCGGACAGTTGCAAAGAGTCCTCAACTCCACTGCGCTGTCGATTAGCGATTTCAGTCGTTCCGCTCGATCGCCGTGATCAGGATGAGTTGAAAAAATGCTGGGCACGGGTTTTTGCTCATTCGCTTTCTCATGTACATGCATTCCTATCCAGTATGCGTAACTTTCGCGAACATCGAAGCACGCTTTGGCGGCAATCTGAAGGCCGACAGCGTCTGCTTCGATTTCCAATTTGCGACTGAACGGTAGATCGAGTACAGTCTGCAAACGAATTACGATACATGGGAACTCTTCAAAGAGAAGCTGCAGATTTCATACCTGCTGGCATAGATTGTAGAACCATGTGGTTACGAAGGCGATTCCATCGCTTGGAAGAATAGTCCAGATTGCAGCGAGTACAACAATTTGAATCCAATCGAGGAACTTTGTGTAACTCATGTTTTCCAGCTAAGAACACACGTCATTATGCAAAAAACTGACCATTTCACTCGGGTATCGAACATGCTTGCAAAATTGCGGAAGAGGGGGGCGAAGTTAGTCGTAAAGGTCCCAAAGTGCATCTTCCCATACAACTAAATTCCCTTAAATCGGTCATTTTGGCCGGTCCCCCAAATACCGGTATAAAAAAATTCCACTGTAGTATCGTCCTCTTTGCAGAACATCTGGCAGCCTTATCTAACACTTCCTTACCCCATGGCCGAGCAAAGTATGCGCCATTTCATGCGATAGCACAATGCCAAGTTGTTCTTCGTTCTCCAAAGTGTCGAGCATGCCAGTGAAGAAGAATATGTGACCAGTCTCAAATTCAAACACTATTTCTCAATTCACTGAAATGGTACGTGGGCGATACACCTAATCCAGCCGAATTGCGATATAACACGCCACACGCGCATGCAGAGTATACCGTAATATATCAATGCATGCGCGTGTGGCGTAGTTGGATGTGTACTGGCCGGATGAGGCGTATCGTTCTCGCACAACTGATATTACGGGCAAGACGAAGGCGTTCGACACCGTATGATCATCGACGACCAAGACCTTCCATTCGTGGTCATTAATGTGAGGAAAGTCTTTATTGCCGCTAATCAACTTGGCCAGAGCGCGCCGCACCATGACCACCCGTCGGTCGCGGTCGGGTAGGAGATGACGAGAGTGCAGTGCCAAGTGCTTAAAATTGAAAAAAATAAGATCTGCGTTGCGGTGCTCTGGTAGAGCTTCATATGTCCCACACGCAAACAAAAAAGTCAGTTATACTGTGTTTATATTTCCAAAAAAGGTACTTTATTCGGCATGCTCAGCAGATATCATACGTTCTCTATAGTTTTATGTTGAGGAATTCATGATGATCTTATGCTCTTTGGTATAGAGTTAAGAAGCCAGTATCGTGCTTAAAGTATGGATTAACACGTCTAGTTTTTGAAGTATAAACACGGCTCCACGGCGTGCAGTTTGCTTACTAGAGCGCGGAAATTTGTAGAGGCACTTGAAATGGTTAAATTTAAATAGTTTTGCGTGATAACACAAAGTAAACAGAATTTTCCGTAACTGCGCATACTACCACGAAAACTATCGTAAGACACCACGGTATTGCTCTCGCCTAATGCCGCCGCGATGATTATTGTAATGAGCACAAAATAGTTGCACTGGTAACATAATTCGGGTCAGATTTGTGCGCATTACGTCAAGAATATATAACAAAGGATCTGAACATATTAGTAATTACCTGCTCCAACTCAAATCCGGCGATTTTTTCAAGCTGAGCATGTGTGACGGTGATGAATCGAAGTCGTCCAGTAACAGGAGTGCGCTCAATGTGGGAAGCGTAGAATACAACAAGAAGGGAGAAAAGCGAAGCCACGACAGCCAGGATAATATTTTTGTGTTTTCTGTATAGAGCAACGAATAATCCGCGTTTATCCTGCGGCAGCCCCTTGTACCATCTCCGAATGAGGCTGAAACCGAATGCATGCAGCTGCACTATTCGTCGCTAAATAGCAAAGGGTATACCCGCCAGCGAGCGCCGCAACCAATCGAAATGCTTTACGGCTGACTATTGCCATAATCGGCAACCACGGCACATTTCGCCGCGATGAAGTCGATAAACCGCGAAGTGCTTCAGGCGTTCGAAATGGTGGCGATAAAACGGTTCGAAACTGAAGTGGTGAAGTGATCCGAGATGACGAGGCGCATGTCGACGAACGGGAGGAGTTAGAATGCTGACATCGAGCAAATGCGTGGCTCGCCCGTGCGCGAAGCAGCAATCGAACGGTGCACGACGCTCGCAACTGCATATCTTCAACAAGATCGGCTGAATCGCCAGTACGAACAGCCAAAATCAGAAAACCTATTCGATTTTCGTGAACGAGGTAACACAACTTGTTGCAGTGTGATATGCAATCAACGCGATCATATAGTATCTGTTGGATTCTCGAATGATACCAACCAATTTATCACAAGACATGCTTAATTAAACAGCTGGCCAAATATTTTGTGTCACTCGAGTTTTTTTGTATCATCATATGCAAGTGGGGCCTAGAATATGGCAAATGCGCAAGAAAACAGAGAAATTAACAAGACAGGTAAGGCGACAAGTATAAGCGAGAGAGCCGAGAAGGTTTGCAGTGAAGCCTTTATCCCGTAACTGCACTAACGACTCAATGAAGAACATGCAAGCCGCGGGGGCCAAGCAATGCGATATTTACAACATATACTCTGACATAACACAATAAAAGCACTGGGAAACTATGACTAAGAGACAACGGTGTTCGTTGATCACTTCATTCAAGCTTCCGAAAATTACAGCCCACTTACCGTAGATATTCTTTCACCAGCGCTAACTGCAGCGAGTGACTTTAAAACCCTTTTTCTTTGTCTGATTTTGACCGGTCAAATTAAACTTCAAGAGCATGCAGTAGATTAATCAAAAAATACACGATCGATAGAGGAGAATATTAGATACCATTAGAAAACGGAAAGAAGAGATAAAAATAGAAGAACAATCGATGAGTACGTTGTGATAATCATATGCTGCTTTTGACACTAATGAAGAAATATTTTCGTTGGCAAATTATTAACGCGGCGATGCTTCATTCATTGTTTTTCGTTCATAGCTTCGCTGTAGCTGGGAGGAGGAGGGACAGCTTCAGGCGGAGGAGCGAATCCCAGACCAAAGCCGGCGGCAGAAGACGGCCCGGGCATATTAGGTGGCTAAAAAAGGATAAACGTTAAGTGGCGTTCATCGGCGAGGGTACAGTGAAATTGGTTTATACCAATACTTATAGTCGCAATTTCTTAATCAGTAACAGAAAGTCGCAGGGAGCACCATAACAAGTTTAGTATTGACAATTAAATTGAGCACGTTCGCTGCGGTGCTCATACTATTTAGCTCTATCCCCAAAAGATCAACTTTGGATTTTCTTATTACTGACAAAGAAATTGCGACGATAGAGGATCGTCCAAAAGTAACGATAAAACCGAAACCTAGTATACAGTGAAAGTTGTTTATGCCGGTATTTGGGGGACTGATCAAAATTACCGGTATAAGCTAACTTATTTGAATGGGGAGATGCACTTTGGAACCGATAATCTTGACCGGAATATAAGTGAATTTCACTGTTAACGAATTCTACTATATTTCAAAACAAACCTGAGCGACATGTCCAGTACGGGCGAGGAACCAGCTGTGTACATCGACGGGATAGTCGGGCCCGTTATCTTGGTGAACGTGTTTGGCAGAAACATCGGCGGAGCAGATGACACGCCAGCCCAGTCGCGCCATCTCGTTCAGCAGCCTCGTCATCAAGTGCCGAGACATTGCGTAGTCGTTTCCGCCGTGAGACGACCATGGATGCCCTTGCAGCTTCCATTCGTACGCCATAAGTCGCGTTCCTAAACACTCGTCGGCATTAGGCATGTACAATAACTGCTTTTTTAAGTCAAGTCATTCTTTACGTTATGTAGCAGTATGTTTCACGTGGACTTCCTTAATTTATGAATTTATGATTAACTTATTACAGTCGACTCTCGATATAACGGCACCCCGATATAACGTCACTCTCGATATAACGTCACCTTGGTTGGGCCCGATTTGGTTGGCCCTAGAAGAAATTAAGGCAAAATGACCCTCGATATAACGTCACTCTTGATATAACGTCAGCTGGGGCCGGTCCCGAGGGGTGCCGTTATATCGAGAGTCGACTGTATACCATTATGTGATCGGCCCGCTGTCATACGGTGCAGTCACAGTGATCGACTAATTTCATTTTTATCACTTGGTTTTATGTTTACCCACCCATCAGCTGCGTCTACACCGCTTTCATGCATTAGGGGATAATTAGCATTGTCCTCGCTGAAAAATCGCATCCCGTTCAACCCGAATAGCACCGATACTGACACCCCATCCTCGCAAGAAGGCAGCGCTCTTCTGTTCAGTCGTATTATCGACTATTACCTTCTCTTTGCACGCCGTATGGCCAGTTGGAATGAATGACACTATTAACGGCGTCTTGCATATCTTTGGGTGCGTTGATCAGTCGAATGAGATCCATGTCAGCTGGACTTATGCACATGTGGGGTATCGAAGTGGGAGTGCAGCTGCGTAGGACGAAAACCGCCTGAAATTCATTCGTTTATACACGAAGCGATTTTGTGAAATAAAAAACTGCATTAGTAATGTTAAGGAAATGTTAACTATTCCAAAAGCTGGTTCAGATTTCCATTAAAACAAAAAGCAAAAGATCCGAACAAAACTCATCATCATAAAAGAATAGACACCACACGATCAACTGTAGAAATACCTAGCATGACGAAAACAGCATATTAATACAAATAAAACATGGCATTACCTTGTCATTAGCTCTGCGGGAGATGTCCAAAGCGCTCATGACGGCCCAACCGACAGGAACGAGAGATTGAAGGATGAGAGTGATAAGAAAGCGACTGTTGATGGCGTCGTCGCCGTATGAATGCCAGGGGTAACCCCTAAGCTTGTATTCGACGCAGTGTTCGTACTGTCGGGTGTCCTGAATGCCGCCGGGCCAGTACTGGTTGATGCAGCGACCAACGGTCTCCACCACGGCCTGCGGGCAGTCGATCAACCGAATTCGGTCGCTGGCGTTCAATGACAACATGCAAAAGCGCGTCTCGCCAGCCACGTAGTTTCGGTCCTGAAACATTCACGTATGGAAGGTGTTTGCGAATGGGCAATGGGCGGATTTCATATCGCGTAATTTTGCTAAAGTCGTACTTCAGGCCTATCCTTTATTCTTACGTTAAGTACGACTTTAGCTAAAGTACGCGAAATGAAATCGGCCAATGAAATATTAACTGTTGCAATGTTGCCGTGGGAAGGAAAAAAGTAAAATCGAGAGATTCTTTATCTTTCAAAAATCGTTACCTGTTCAAAGAATATGCAGTCGGCAGTCCCTTTGAGGTTCGCTGTGCCGTAAAAGCGAAAGTTATGCGAGTCGAACTTGCGAATAGTGTTGAGTAGCAGCTGGCGCGCACTTACTCCCTGCAGAACAATTATAATCAAAGACAATCTGTCGCCATAAACCGACTTCTTCAAAGCTCGCGCTTGACCACGGATATCCGACCAATTTCACTTCGTAATCAGAACCGTGAACTTCGTGACTTTGCAGCAAAGGACCGACGCATTGAAGCAATTCGTTGTGTAGAACAGTGGGAGCGTTAATGAGTTGTAATTTGTCGTGTGAGCTCAGGCTGAGGCAGATGATTCCGCCTACTGTCGGCAGCTGCTTGCCAATTAGCGCGGGATTTCTTTGAAAGAACCAGGTGGTCAAGTCGGTGGATCGGCTGAGATCGCTGTTGACGCACAGCTCCCATCCAGCCGACTGCAACGAGATGAGCAACGCGCAACACATTCGCTTCGAGGCCAGCGCCTCCTTCTTGCTGCCCGACGCACAGAATGGTCTTCCCAGAAACTTTATTTCGAACGCGCCGTGGTCGTAGCATTGCGACTGAATACCGTCTGAACAAGCACTCTTACACTACTGAACAGAGAAAAATGCAAACTAAGACGCTTACTCGGCCAGTTAGACGTCACCACCTGCTGAATGAGGCTCAAGCACTGATCATCGCAGTCAATCAGCTTGATCTTGTCGTAAATTCGGAATGTCAGTGAGAAATATGGAAAGTTCGCCGGCGGCGGTGGTAGCTGCGAAGTGTTTCCTCCCATCTCGTTGACAGCAACAGTAATTCAAACGCAAAGTGAACGTCGCGGGTGCAGCTCAACCTTTAACCACCATGCAGTGAGAAATGACGTCAGCGGTGCGATAAGCGGGTATTACTGGGCCTTCGATCGATACTCGGCAGTATTACGTAGACCATCGGAGTGTGCGCCGCGTCACTGAACACTTCCTCTGAATCATCGTCGTAAATTTTCGTCTTTCAACATCATTCGTTGATAAGTCACCACATGATGTCGTGGGCGTCTCGTGCCGCCGCCGCTAGCTGTAAGATCGTATTTTTATACGATTCCAGGAACAGCACCGAATTCGTGGTCAAACCGCGATGTTTTGTTTCTTAGAAAAGAATATTGCTTTCTTGTTTTCTCTTTCACCTTGAGGGTTTAGCAGATGAAATTTTGAAAAACTTGACGTGCTTTTTTGCCGAATGAAGGTAAATTCATGCAAAATTATATCATGGAGCCTGATGCCTGTTTCAGCTATGGCCTCCAACTCTTGTTGAGCTGGAACTGGACATCGAGAAACTCCCTCTCAATGCGCTCCGGCGGGGATGGTGACTTGGCTCTCCCCTTTTTCAGCAGATCGAGAGTGGCTTTTTGTTGCCGTAAATGATCTTTGATTTGAGAGAGTTAGGAAACCTGGTCGTCGCTCTCCATGCCGAAGTAGTAATCGTGGAACGGTTCGAACGAATAAAGCGGCTCGAAAATGAGGTGGTGAAGTGATCCGAGATGACGAGGCACATGTTGACGGACGGGACGAGTTGGAATTCTGGCATCGAGTCAATGCGTGGCTCGCCCGTGCGCGAAGCAGCAATCGAACGGTGCACGACGCTCGCAACTGCATATCTTCAACACGATCGGCTGAATCGCCAATACGAATAGTCATAATCAGAAAACCTATTCGATTTTCAGGAACGAGGTAACACAACTTGTTGCAGTGTGATATGCAATCAACGCGATCATATAGTATCTGTTGGATTCTCGAATGATACAAATTTATTACAAGACATGCTTAATTAAACAGCTGGCCAAATATTTTGTGTCACTCGAGTATTTTGTATCATCATATGCGTTTTGTTGATGAGATACACAAGTGGGGCCTAGAATATGGCAAATGCGCAGGAGAAACAGAGAAATTTACAACAAAGACAGGTAAGGCAACAAGTATAAGCGAGAGACCCGAGACGGTTTGCAGTGAAGCATTAATCCCGTAACTGCACTACCACCTCAATAACAAACATGCAAGCCGCGGAGGCCAAGCAATGCGATATTTACAACACTTGCTATGACAAAACATGATGAGACCACAGGGAAAAAATGACTAAGAGACACCGGTGTTCGTTGATTACTTCATTCAAGCATCCGAAAAATTAAAGCCCACTTACCATAGATGTTCTTTCACCAGCGCTAACTGCAGTGAGTGACTTTAACACCCTTGTCCTTTGTCTGATTTTGATCAGTCAAATTAAACTGCAAGAGCATGCAGCAGATTAATCAAAAAATACACGATCGATAGAGGGGAATATTAGATACGATAATCAGACGAAAAGAAGAGATACGCCATAAAAAGAGAAGAACAATCGATGAGTACATTGTAATAATCATTTGCTGCACTTGACAGAAATGAAGAAATATATTTTGTCGGCAAAGTATAATTTAGGCAACGTTTCGTTCATTGTTTTTCGTTCATAGCTTCGCTGTAGCTGGGAGGAGCGAATCCCACACCGAATCCAGCGGCGGCAGACGGCCCTGGCATATTTGGCGGCTAAAAAACGATAAAAGTTAAGTGACGTTCATCGAGGAGGGTACAATGAAATTCGTTTATATCAATACTGGCTGTCGCATTTTCTTAATCAGTAACAGAAACACGGCAGTTCAGCCGAGTCAAGGAAGCGAAATTTCTATAGACAACTGATCTCAGCAATAAGTAAACGTCAATATAAAGTAAAAATAGCTTTCGATTTCTAATTTAATATTCTATGGCAACAGACTAGGTGGATTTGAACTCGAATTGAATCGAAAAAGCAAAATTGAAAAAACTGGGTCTCCATAGTAAAAGTGGGGGACAGATAATCTCGAAAGCTAGATAGTATTAAATTATCATCAGGGTACCATAAAATCGAGCGTAAAAAGTTCTATGGGAAACGCTTTGTAGTTGTTAAATCAAATTAAGAGAAAAAATTAAAAAAAACTGTTGACTGAGTAACAGACATTACTCCACACTTCAGTACAAACGTGAATCGCCGTGGAAAGCCGCAGGGAGCACCGTAAAACGCTTAGTATTGAAAAGCAAAACTAAGCATATTCGCTGCGGCGTTCACACTATTTATCTCTATCGCTATGGGACCAACACTTAGTTTTCTCGTTACTGAGACAGAAATTACGACGATAGATCATCGTCCAAAATTAACGGTACGAGCGAGATACTGGTACACAGTGAAAGTCATTTATACTGGTATTTGGGGGACCGACCAAAATTACCGGTATAAGCAAACTTATTTGTATGGGGTGATGCACTTTGAGACCGATAATCTTGACCGGTAAAAGTGTATTCCACTGTAATTTGACACGAACCTGAGCGACATGTCCAGTGCGGGCAAGGAACCAGCTGTGTACGTCGATGGGATAGTCGGGCCCGTTCTCTTGGTTAATGTATTTGGCAGATACATCGGCGGAGCAGATGACACGCCAGCCCAGTCGCGCCATCTCGTTCAGCAGCCTCGTCATCAAGTGCCGAGACATTGCGTAGTCGTTTCCGCCGTGAGACGACCATGGATGCCCTTGCAGCTTCCATTCGTACGCCATCAGTCGCGTTCCTAAACACTCGTGGGAATTACGCCTGTGATGTTATTGCATTCTTAAGTTAAGTCATTCTTTGCGTAATGTAGCGGTATGCCTTACGTAACCTTCCTTAATTTCTTAATTATTTTATTATGATTATTTCTTAATTTATGAATAACTTATTATACGATTATGTGACCGGCCCGCTGTCACACCGTGCAGTCACAGTGATCGACTAATTCCATTTTTATCACTTGGTTTTATGTTTACCCACCCATCAGCTGCGTCTACACCGCTTTCATGCATTAGGGGATAATTAGCATTGTCCTCGCTGAATAATCGCATCCCGTTCAACCCGAATAGCACCGATACTGACACCCCATCCTCGCAAGAAGGCAGCGCTCTTCTGTTCAGTCGTATTATCGACTATTACCTTCTCTTTGCACGCCGTATGGCCAGTTGGAATGAATGACACTATTAACGGCGTCTTGCATATCTTTGGGTGCGTTGATCAGTCGAATGAGATCCATGTCAGCTGGACTTATGCACATGTGGGGTATTGAAGTGGGAGTGCAGCTGCGTAGGACGAAAACGGCCTGAAATTCATTCGTTTATACACGAAGCGATTTTGTGAAATAAAAAACTGCATTAATAATGTTAAGGAAATGTTAACTATTCCAAAAGCTGGTTCAGATTTCTTTTAAAACAAAAAGCAAACGATCCGTACAAAACCCCTCGTCATGAAAGAATAGACATCCCACGATCAACTGCGAAAATAGCTAGAATGGCGTAAACAGCGTATTATTATAAGGTCAGCTGATAAGTAATTGCGTTTTCATTTTATTTAAATGACCGTACCTATGCGGAGAATGGTCGTTTAAAGGGAAACATTTTTTGTTTCATAAATTATTGTCTGAGCTACAGCACAAAAAAAAGTTTGTCTTTGAACGACCATACTTCGCAGAGCTACAGGCATTTCAAAAAACGCAGCTACTTATTAGCCAACCTAATACAAGAAAAAAACATGGCATTACCTTGTCATTAGCTCTGCGGGAGATGTCCAAGGCGCTCATGACGGCCCAGCCGACAGGAACGAGAGATTGAAGGATGAGAGTGATAAGGAAGCGACTGTTGATGGCGTCATCGCCGTATGAATGCCAGGGATAGCCCTTCAGCTTGTATTCAACGCAATGTTCGTACTGTCGGGTTTCCTGAATGCCATCGGGCCAGTACTGGTTGATGCAGCGACCGACGGTCTCTACAACCGGCTCCGGGCAGTCGATCAGCCGAATTCGATCGCTGGCGTTCAACGACAACATGCAAAAGCGAGTCTCGCCAGCCACGTAGTTTCGGTTCTGAAACATTCACGCATGGAAAATTTGGACAACAATTGACTCGCGCCCTATGTTTGACCATAACATACTGAAAACATCAAAAATTGAGCGCGGTTTTCGTCTTTTCCGAAAAATGGGTAAAGAGAATGGTTTGCGAATGGGCAATGGGCTGGTTTCATATTGCGTACTTTTGCTAAAGTCGTACCTAAGGCCTATCCTTAATCATAGCGTTAAGAACGGCTTTAGCTAAACTATGCGATATGAAACCGACCCAATAAGACACGTGAAAAGTTTCATATAGCATTTTCTCTTATTGGATGGAATGAATCAAATTCGATTCTTTTCAAGATAACAAACTAACAAATCGTAAGTTCTGTTATAATCGAACGCAAAAGATTCTTTTCCCGTTGCCTTTATGCCTTGTACCCTTGTGACTTTTGTTTTAATGCTTTAGCTGTGTGACGCCAGCATTATCGGACTTTTCTTTACCTGTTCAAAGAATATGCAGTCGGCAGTCCCTTTAAGATTCGCTGTGCCGTAAAAGCGAAAGTTATGCGAGTCGAACTTGCGAATAGTGTTGAGCAGCAGCTGGCGCGCACTTACTCCCTGCAGAATGATTATAATCAAAGACAATCAGTCGCCATAAACCGACTTCTTCAAAGCTCGCGCTTGACCACGGATATCCGACCAATTTCACTTCGAAATCACAACCGTGAACTTCGTGACTTTGCAGCAAAGGACCGACGCATTGAAGCAATTCGTTGTGTAGAACAGTGGGAGCGTTAATGAGTTGTAATTTGTCGTGTGAGCTCAGGCTGAGACAGATGATTCCGCCTACTGTCGGCAGCTGTTTGCCAATTAGCGCGGGATTTCTTTGAAAGAACCAGGTGGTCAAGTCGGTGGATCGGCTGAGATCGCTGTTGACGCACAGCTCCCATCCCGCCGACTGCAACGAGATGAGCAACGCGCAACACATTCGCTTCGAGGCCAGCGCCTCCTTCTTGCTGCCCGACGCACAAAATGGTCTTCCCAGAAACTTTATTTCGAACGCGCCGTGGTCGTAGCATTGCGACTGAATACCGTCTGAACAAGCACTCTTACACTACTGAACAGAGAAAAATGCAAACTAAGACGCTTACTCGGCCAGTTAGACGTCACCACCTGCTGAATGAGGCTCAAGCACTGATCATCGCAGTCAATCAGCTTGATCTTGTCGTAAATTCGGAATGTCAGTGAGAAATATGGAAAGTTCGCCGGCGGCGGTGGTAGCTGCGAAGTGTTTCCTCCCATTTCGTTGACGGCAACAATAGTTCAAACGCAAAGTGAACGTCGCGGCTGCAGCTCAACCTTTAACCACCATGCAGTGAGCATAGCCATCAGCGGTGCGATAACCGGTGTGTTGCTGCGCTCCGGATCGATACTCGGCAGTACAGTCAACATCGGCCATAGCGACACGCTCGGGACCGGATAAAAGGAAGTGTCGCTATGGCCGGTGTCGCTATAGACTTCTACAGTATGCCGATTTTTGTTGAGGTGTAAATTTTTAAAAATAATTACTGTTTTAGTGCCTCCAAAAATGAGTGTCTTACACCGTACGGTACAATACATTACAACTAGATTGATTCTAAATTCACTTAAATGCTCTACGGACAATGAAAGCTCAGTGCAGGCTGGGCAAGCGACAGCCAGATGAACTGACCTACCAGAGAGAAAGAGAGTTTTGGCGCGGTTCGCCTTTTTTAATTGCCTCTATTAGACAGTTACGGCGAGAGAAAAAATGAAAAACATGGCTAATTAGCTGGCTGTAGCTATGGCAGGTATTGTAAACATGTCAAAGATGGTACTCGGGACCGACACAGTGTGTCTCTATGGCCGATGTTGACGCTATGACCTGTCGTTATGGCCGATTAATTGCCTGTACAAAATATAGTACACTTTTTCGGGACCGGGGAAAAGTGTCGCTATGGCCGATGTGTCGCTATGGACGATGTTGACTGTATTACGGTGCACGACGCTCGAAACTGCACTACCAACTCAATGACAAACTTAGCAAGCCGCGGAGGCCAAGCATCGCGATATTTACAAACATCTACTCTGACATAACACAATAAAAGCACAGGGGAAATATGACTAAGAGACAAAGGCGTTCGTTGATCACTTCATTCAAGCATCCGAAATTTACAGCCCTCTTACCGTGGATCTTCTTTCACCAGCGCTAACTGCAATGAGTGACTTCTAACACCCCTGTCCTTTGTCTAATTTTGACCGGTCAAATTAAACTGCAGAGCATGCAGCAGATTAATCAAAAAATACCCGATCGATAGAGGAGAATATTAGATACTATAAGCAGATAAAAAGAAGAGATACACCATAAAAACAGAAGAACAATCGATGAGTACATTGTAATAATCATATGCTGCATTTGACGCTACTGAAGAAGTACTTTTCGTTGGCAAAGTATAAATGCGGCGACGCTTCGTTCATTGTTTTCCGTTCATGGTTTCGCTGTAACTGGGAGGAGGGACAGCATCAGGCGGCTAAAATGGGTAATTTTAGGGTACGTCCTTTGACGAGGGCTCAGTGGAATTTGTTTCAATCGGTATTTACAGGGTGGCGCGAAAGTTCTGATACCATTTTTGTTCGTTCAGTTGTTTTAAAAGGGTATCAGAACTTTTGTGCCATCGTGTATAGTCGCAATTTCTTAATCAGGAATAGAAAGCCGCAGAGAGCATCGTAATATGCTTAATATCGAAAGCTAAATTGAGCACGTTCACTACAGCGTTTACACTATTAACCTTTATCGCTTCGGGATCAATACTTCATTTTCTTGTTACTAACTAAGAAATCACGATGATAGAAGGTCAACTAAAATTAACGATATAAGCGAAATACCGATATAAGCGAATTTTACTGTATTTCGAAACAAACCTGACCGACGTGTCCAGTGCGGGCGAGGAACCAGCTATGTACATCGATGGGATAGTCAGGACCGTTCTCTTGACGAATGTGTTTGGCAGATACATCGGCGGAGCAGACGACACGCCAGCCTAGGCGAGCCATCTCGTTCAGCAGCCTCGTCATCAAGTACCGACACACTGCGTAGTCGTTCCCGCCTTCAGACGACCACGGATGCCCTTGCAGCTTCCATTCGTACCCCATCAGTCGCGTTCCTAAACACTCGTCGGCATTAGGCATGTACAATAACTGCTTTTTTAAGTCAAGTCATTCTTTGCGATATTAAGCGCTAAGCTTCAGGTGGACTTGAATTTCTTAATTTATGAATAACTCATTTAACGATTATGTGACCGGCCCGCTATCACACCGTGCAGTCATAGTAATCTACTAATTTCATTTTTATCCCTTGGTTTTATGTATGCCCACCCATCAGCTGTGGCCACACCGCTTTCATGCATTAGGGGATAATTAGCATTGTCCTCGCTGAATAATCGCATCCCGTTCAACCCGAATAGCAGCAATACCGACACCCCATCCTCGCAAGAAGACAGCGCTCTTCTGTTTAGTCGTATTATTGTCTATTACCTTCTCTTTGCACGCCGTGTGGCCAGTTGGAATGAATGACAATGGAAGCGGCGTTTTGAACATCTTCAGGTGCGTTGATCAGTCGAATGAGGTCCATGTCAGCTGGACATATGCATAAGTGGGGTACTGAGGTCGGGGCGCAGCTGCGTAGGACGAAAACGGCCTAAAATTCATTCGTATATACGCGAAGCAATTTTGTGATAAAAAAGAACAGCATAAATAATGTTAAGGAAATGTTAACTGCTATAAAGCTGATTCACATTTTCGTTGAAGCAAAAAGCAAACAATCCGAACAAAACCCATCGTCATGAAAGAATAGACATCCCACGATCAACCACAGAAATAGTTAACATGATACATACAGCGTATTAATACCAGTAAAAACATGACGTTACCTTGTCATTAGCTCTGCGGGAGATGTCCAAGGCGCTCATCACGGCCCAGCCGACAGGAGCGAGAGATTGAAGGATAAGAGTGATAAGATAGCGACTGTTGATGGCGTCGTCGCCGTCAGAAAGCCAGGGATCGCCACCAACCTTGTATTCGACGCTATGTTCGCAATGTTGGGTGTCCTGAATGCCACCGGGCCAGTACTGGTTGATGCAGCGACCGACTGTATCAACCACCGGCTGCGGGCAGTCGATCAGCCGAATTCGATTGCTGGCGTTCAATGACAACATGCAAAACCGAGTCTCGCCGCCCGCGTAGTTTCGGTCCTGAAACGTTCACGCATGGAAGATGTTTGCGAATCAGCATTGAAATATTTACTTTGGCAATGTTGGCGTGGGAAGGGAAAGAGTGAAATCGAGGAGCTTCCTTAAGCTAAGAACAGCAGAGAACAATACAAAAGAAAGCGAGTCATCGCTTTAGGCGAAGAGCAGAATAAGAACTAACGTTCAAATACCTATTATAAGTATGCCAAGTGATTGGCTAGCAATACAACGATCCTTTTGGTTAATTAAATTCTAACAGAAAGAGTTAATTCGAAAATAGTACAGCACATCGGGGCACTTATCTACTTCCTGCATCTATTCGGGCGCTAGCTAAAAAAGATAGAACTCAATCAGTTGCCTTAGCTGTGTGACGCCAGCAATATCGGACTTTTCTTTACCTGTTCAAAGAAAATGCAGTCGGCAGTCCCTTTGAGATTCGCTGTACCATAAAAGCGAAAGTTATGCGAGTCGAATTTGCGAATAGTGTTGAGTAGCAGCTGACGCGCACTTACTCCCTGCAGAACGATTATAATTAAAGACAATCAGTCGCCATAAACCGACTTCTTCAAAGCTCGCGCTTGACCACGGATATCCGACCAATTTCACTTCGAAATCAGAACCGTGAACTTCGTGACTTTGTAGCAAAGGACCGACGCATTGAAGCAATTCGTTGTGTAGAACAGTGGGAGCGTTAATGAGTTGTAATTTGTCGTGTGAGCTCAGGCTGAGGCAGATGATTCCGCCTACTGTCGGCAGCTGTTTGCCAATAAGCGCGGGATTTCTTTGAAAGAACCAGGTGGTCAAGTCGGCGTTTCGGCTGAGATCGCTGTTGACGTACAGCTCCCATCCCGCCGTCTGCAGAGAGCTGAGCAACGCGCAACACATCCGCTTCGAGGCCAGCGCATCCGCCTTGCTGCCCGCCACACAGAATGGTCGTCCCCGAAACCTTATTTCGAACGCGCCGTGGTCGTTGGATTGCGACTGAATACCATCTGAACAAGCACGCTTACACTATCGAACACACAAAAATGCAAACTAATACGCTTACTCGGCCAGTTAGACTTCACCACTTGTCGGATTAGGCTCAAGCACTTATCATCGCAGTCAATCAACTTGATATTGTCGTCAATTCGGAATGTCAGTGAGAAATATGGAAAGTTTGCCGGCGGCGGCGGTAGCTGCGATGTGTTTCCTCCCATTACGTTGATAACAACTACAATTCGAACGGAAAGTGAACGTCGCGGGTGCAGGGCAACCTTTATTTATATGGGAAGATGCACATTGGGACCGACAAAAATTACCGGTATAAGTGAAAAACCGGTATAACCAAAACCGTTATAAGTTAATTCCACTGTGGACCATCGGAGTGCGCGCACGTGACTGAACACGCCCTCTGAATCTTTGGGCCGGTTTCACATTGCCTACTTTAACTGAAGTCGAACATTAAGTAATGATAAAGGATAGGCCTTAAGTACGACTGTAGCTAAAGTACGCGATGTGAAACCGGTTCATATAGTCTTTAGTCTTTATTTTGCTTATTGAATGTGCTACGCTCCGCACCCGGAACTGCGTGTTGGAGTGGGGTTTCTGTTTTGATTACCGAACGCGCGAGAGAGCGGACACACTATGGCCACGCCAACCCGTTCCACGACCGGTAACGGCGCAGATAGACTCAAAACAACATCAGAACATAATGAATTGTAGCAGTGATCGACACGTAGTGACAGGGCGCCGTCTTCAGTCATCATCAGTGCACATAGTGAAATCGAACGATAGCGAGCGAGCGAACACCGAGCGCTCTCCGAGCATACTGCGGAAGAGCAGTGAGCAGACCGGCAATCGACCACGAAACGCGAATCGTACAGCAGTGACATCGAGTACTGTCCGGATTGCTTACGTGAATTTCTTCATGTCACCTCCCTCCGAATCATCGTTGTATATCTTCTTCATTCAACATCATTCTTTAATAAGTCACCACGTGATATCGTGGACAAGTCTCGTTGCGCAGCTAGTTGTAAGATTGTATTTACAGGGTGGTCAGAAAGTTTGGACGTCATCCTTTGCTCTACCATTTCTCAAGAACTTGACCAATTTTAGTGATTCTTTTTTTATTTTGTCAGTTACTAGTTACGGTTTAAGAATCTAAAAGGAATTTCCATATGTCCTCCTTTGGCGGCCACAATAGCTCGTAAACGCGTTGGGAAATTTTCGACGATTGACGCGGCCAGTTCTACCGAAATTTCGTCCCACGCTTTTTTGCAGAGCGCGCTTCTTAGCGTTTTCATTAGCATGCTTATAGCGCTGGGTTTGTTCTGCATGACTGACCAAACGGAATAACCCAGCGGATTCTCATCGGGCGAGTTTGAGGGCAAAACATCTCCACCCAAAATATCCAAAAAAAGCCGTTTGCAAAGGTAAATTGATGTCTATGCAGAATAAGCCGGCACCCAGTCTTACTGAAGAGTCCAGGGTCGATTCGCCGAACTGCTTCTCGGCCCAGGGGTCTAGGGTGTCCTTCAGGATCAGTTGCTGATAGAGGGCCGCATATATTTTTACATTACGGTCGGCAGAAACAGAAAATATCGTATGTAAAAAAAAATGTTATCACTTTTTTCTTTTGACATCTCAACCACGATGTTTTGAAGAAAAATTTCCAAGAATATTGCTTCCTCGTTTTCTCTTTCACCTCGGCACTTTAGTAGATAAAATTCTGAAAAATCTTACGTGCTTTTTTGCCGAAAAGAGTAAATTCATGCGAAATAATATCAATTAACCTGCTGAAAAATAATTATGGTTGAATTTGCGCGTACAGTACACTAACCTGCTCATCATCGATTCGAGACCCCCGCTTGTAGACGATTCGGTGTATCACACATATGTTGCCGATCCGTTCCAAAACTCATCGAGGTGGTGC
>NIUQ01003207.1:0-18484 GCA_002796945.1 Plectus sambesii
GTCGATTGAGTCGCCGATGACGCCGTTCTCAATTGTCGACCATCCCGTGAAGAACGTCTGGCCCTGGTCGAAGAAAGTCCGGCACGCCCGTAGAAACGATGAAAACTAAAAAACACCTCCGATTGCTCCACCCACATTTTGCGTTGGGGTATACGTTGTGTATCGTTCACAGGAATCTCGTAACGATGACGTTTCGGCACATTGGGCATAACAGCGCACTTTTGTCAGAGTGAAATAAAGAAGCTGCTTTACTTTTTGCAAAGCATTTTTTAGCGATCAACGCGCGTAGAGAAAGATTGTTGAGATATAATATCGTAATTTCTTAGCCAATAACAAGGAAATGACGCGTTGGTTCCGTGGCGATAAAGGATAATAGCGCGTACCCCGCAGCGAACGTGCTCAATTTAGTTTTTCACACTAAGCGGGCTACGTTGTTCCCTTCGACTCTCTGTTACTAAGAAATTCAGACTAAAGTATATCCCCTACGTCAGAATTGTGAATATATCTACTTCCATCCCACAACCAACAGCACTAATACGCGCGCTGTGGGTGCACACCTAACTTTGACTAAAGTGATGGAACGTCAAAACGCACTGCGCTTCAGTACATGACAAAGTGAAGCAAGGTCACTTTATTTAAAGGTGTTTGCACCATAAGTCGCTGCTATGTACTAAACGGAGCGTCAAAAACAAGTTTGCGATATTTAAGTGCCTACTCTTGCCGCCTCCCGAAAGAACGAAGATTCTCTGCTAAAAAAAAGCACAACGCGGACTATAATGTAGTCGATAATGTATTCGAATTGACGTATCAGCGACTAATTTTTTTCATGCTTCGGCGAATAGGTCTCGTAACGATAACGAGATTTCTTATTAGAACAGGTTCGCATTTCGATCATATAAAGTTGTAATACTTCTTTCTTTAAGCTACTCTCATTTTCGCGTCTTTCGGCAGGACGCCACGTCAATATATACAATTTCCACTTTATCAAGGACGTTGTCGAAATCAGAGAATGCATTTCCTAAACTGACTTCATTTGCAAAATAACCTCCTTGAATTGAAGAGCGTTGTTATTATAAATAGCACATACTGCGTCAAATCAGAGCAGTAAAAATAATCATCCAAAGGTAGTGAAGGAAAAAAGAGAAGAATTTGCTTACCGCATCGAGAATTTCATGATTTTTGCGCGCATGAGTGACGTTTACTTGAGCGACGTAATCGAGAGCAGTGTGAGCGAAACAAGTGCCGACAGCCGTTAGAGCATTCTTCGATTCGGCCACTTCGGCCGTTTTGTGTCGCGGAATCGCCGCCTTCCGTCCCAGCGCCTCATCCAAACTCGCCGACAACTGCTCAAAATGCTGACGAGTTTCGTGTACCTTTCCGATTTCGCTGCAAAACACTTATTGCCATCAGCAACATCAAAAACTACACACTACTTAAGAAAAGCGTTGATATTCTTGTGAATCGACCAGTGAGCTTGCTCTATTAATATCTGCAAAAAGTATTGTCAATATGGTGACATATCATCAATAGGACAGCTACCTTGTGAAAGTTGACCACTTCCGTGTAAGCGTCTGCGATCGAGGCAAACGCTCCGACGGTCAGGGGATCGTAGGAGAATGACTCTTTGCTGAGCTCAGACATGGCGCTCGTTACATTGCTGAAAAAGGAATTTATGGTAGATGATAAATGATAAGTTTAGCGAGGTGATTACTAGAACGTCGCCACATAGTTTTGTCCATATTCCACCATGGCAGTCACGAGTCGTAATACCTGAAGTGGGAAAACGTCACCGAACTATAACCATTATTTAAGAGCACTTACTTCATTGAGCTTCGTTTCCAGCTTGGAAAAATACTGTTCATGGTCGTGCAACTGTTTCCTGAAAAATACCCAATGAAATTGTATTATATGCCATCTGGACTTAATCGAAAATGCACCCTCTGATATTTGTTTCAAGGATGTCAAAGAATTTTTAACTAGAAAGCGTCCCATTAAGCATTCAAATGTTGTGTCTTTCTTTGACAAATTGACCTACATTATACTAAACTTATAATTCAATTTTATATCAAAGTGTTCCAAGACTAAGTTATGATCGCCTCTCGAAAAGTAATCTAAACGGATAGTATTTTTGAGAAAATCCGCTTTATCGCAGAAAAGCTATCATTTCGCTGGTATATCCAGAAGAAATAGAAAACTGTACCGAAATCTTGGGGAATCTTTCAGCGCTTCGGTAAAATCTAAAGTCGTCGGACACTCCATTTTGTTCGATAGCAGGGTCAGTAACTGATCCGGTCAAAAATCGATTAGCAGACGACGTTCATCATTTTGATAAAAACACCGCTTTGGTTAAGATTCGCTCAAGTTACAATCCCGTACAACGCATTATTCGTCATCGACGCCGTTCGCTGTGTTGTGCGGCGTTTCGGTAGGTCACTAAACTAATTTGCTCTTAGGTGTACGGTAGCAAGTTAACACTGCGAGACGTGGCAATGTTGATTTTGCATAGTGTACGTCCTGCAACGGGCAGTAACAAAACAATTACAGTACTAACGGCATCATTGAAGGATAATGTGTGCAAATGCACGTCGGCATTACAACAATCATGCCGCCGGGGCATGCTATCATCGGCAGTAAACATGTGTAGATCATTAAAACTGGGTGGACATCTAGCGGCGGATGCGAGAAAATTGTATTCGATTTTACGATGGCCGACTAGTCGACCGATCTTTGTCCATAACATGAGTTGCAAGGTACAATGCGCGTGCAGAGCGCTTAGGTTTGACATTGTTTGATCGTCAATTGCTGCAGAATTGACGGAAAGGATTCAGGGGGAAAGAGAGCTTTTTGTTGGTTTTTCGTTTCAGCCAGTAATCATACTGCACGCATTATCCGTTGAGTGAGCTTATTATGCCAGTGGGCGCTGCTGTAGATTTTATAAGACGCATATGAAATACTTCGATGCTGAGCGATGAGTCGGATGTAGTGTGCATTGGGGACGCCATCAACTGTCCCAATCTAGACACTGTCTCAGGAATACCCTCTTGCGTTTGCGGCGGTTGGATAATGAATGGTAGCACACTTATTGCGCATTTTCCACTGTTGCGTTGATATCAAATGGGTGTAAGAGTGTTTTCCATCACCAATTGTTGTATTTCGCTGTGTCTCCATCGCATTCCCTCTCCCCACTTATCTGTCCTATTCTTTAGCTTATGCGTCTATTGGAACTAGAATGCCTAATCAGTAGATATCTCAGCTCGTTTAAAATATCTGACATTACTGCGTTGAAAACTGTAACATTTTCACTCGATCATGAATCGTTTTTGTAGCCGATCGCAAGAATGGACGTCCCACCGCCCGCCTGCCTCAAGTCTCCTCCAAATATTCCTCACAAGCTCTTGCTTGGCCCTGGACCCAGCAATGCCGCCGAAGATGTTCTTCAAGCCATGACCTCCCCTTTGCTCGGCCATTTGCATCCCGAATTCCTCAAGGTATGCTTGGTCTTCTTGTTGTTTATTACATTCATTTCTTTGCATACACAAGTGTTCTTTTGAGGAAAACTGACTCAGTTAAGGTGAATAAGATGATATTTTTGTCCAAGATCAACACATGTTTATGAAAAATGCAATTAAACCGCATTTACCGTTGATCTTAGTATGTTTTAAACTAAAGTTTCCAAACTAAAACTTATGCCAGATAACTTTGGTACAAATTCTTGTTAAAAATTAACAAATTTCTATAAATACGCAGCACCTGAATGTCCTATCGTTATAAATCCCAGTTTTTTAACAGCATTACGGGTCAGAGTATAGTTGCTTATGCAAGTTTCGATAAAATGTGATCTTTAACCTTCGACTTGTGATTTTAGATCATGGATGAAGTAAAGGAAGGAATACAGTACGTGTTCCAAACAAAGAATAAACTGACATTTGCCATTAGTGGAACAGGTGAGCAGAGCTTACACTTCGTAGTCGTTGGATGACAATCGAGATGGTATTCTAGGTCATGCGGGAATGGAGTGCGCCCTGGTGAATCTGCTGGAGCCAGGAGATCGTCTTCTGGTCGTCGACATCGGCTTCTGGGCCAATCGGGCTACCGACATGGCCGAACGGTATAAAAGCAATACAATGTTGTCAATTATTTTCGATCAGTAACAAGAAATTGAGCCAGGCACCGTAGTTGGCAAAGATGAGCTCGCTTTTCGGTGCATGAACACATTTTTTCGCAAAGAAAGATGATCGTTTCTTGGTTTCTACATGTGTAAATTGGTAGCTAAAAAATTCATGACTTCCAAAGCAAATTTTGCATTATTCAATCTAAGATTTCTTGTTACCGATAGAGAAATTTTGACTGTACGATATTCGATCTTACATTCAATAGCGTTTCAATTACAGATGCGGCGCGACTGTGCAGAGAGTAGTCGAAAGCCCAGGCAAGGCGGTGGATGCGGCGACGCTCGAGAAAGTGCGCTGCCTTTCCACTCCTTTATCCTTATCGCCAACAAGCATACCATTTGCAGGCTATCGAATCCTACCGTCCTCACGTCGTGTTCGTCGTCCAGGGAGAGAGCTCTACGGGCGTCTGCCAACCCCTCGAAAAGTTCGGCGCGATCTGCCACAAGCACGGCGCTCTGCTCGTCGTCGACACCGTCGCTTCTCTTGGCGGTGCCGAATTCTACGCCGATCGCCTCGAGGTATGACTTCTTTTTTCAATCAACTTCAAATTTCGCATCGAAAAACCCGATTTCAGGTTGATTGCGTCTACTCGGCGACGCAGAAGTGTCTCAACGCGCCGCCCAGTCTGGCGCCCATCTCCTTCAGCGAACGCGCGCTGTGAGTAATAGTCATATTCAACAATTAATTGATTGCATTCGAGGATGTTTCAGTGAGAAGATCAAGAAACGTACAAAGAAGGTCCAGTCGTACTACTTGGACGCGGAACTTCTGGGAAATTATTGGGGCTGCTTCGACGAGCCTCGGCGGTGTGTCTTTTTCGAGCATGTTTTAACCTTCACGTCATATCACACTTTTCAGATACCACCACACCGGAATGATTTCTTCCGTGTACGCTCTGCGCGCGGCGCTCGCTCGCCTCGCCGCCGAAGGCCTCGATGAGGCCGTTCAGAAGCACAAGCGCAACGTGCAGTTGCTTTACATTGGACTCGATGACATCGGAGTCAGCCCTTTCGTTCAAGATGAGGTATAATTTTGATATTATTAAATGAACGTTTACATTCAAAAAATTTCGTCGATAACAAGGCGCTATACGAAACACCGTAGTATTCAGTTTGATTATGCACGTATCGTTGCGGGACCATATTGAATGGCGGGGATCCTAAGCGGAGAGGGTTTGAGACACCCTCTTGCATTGTTTTTTGTAAATTTTGCATTCTATTTTATCAAACGTCGCTCGAATTGCATATGAATATCACGAAATTGAAAGAAAAAGTAGCGTATTACGATGCAAGATGATGTATTAGCAGAGCAATTGAGTTTCTCGCTAGAACCTTGTCATTGGAAGACAAAAACTTTATTTTCTTGTGATTGACTAAGAAAAATAGACTATAAGATCTCTTGCAAAATTAACGTTCATTGTAGACTCTGCGCCTTCCCTGTCTGACGACAGTGGCGGTCCCTGAAGGCATCGATGCGAAACAAGTCTGCGACACCCTCATGAGCCAGTATGTTCAATTACGCACTGAACGGCTGCTTTTCATCATTGTTTCGTTTCAGGGGAATCGAAGTGGCAGGTGGACTCGGACCTACTGCCGGCAAATTGTGGCGCATAGGCACTTTTGGAATGAACAGGTGTGTTGCTCGCTTCTTTTTGTGTTTTCGGTTAGCTCATAAGATTACTTTCAGCAACGAGGCCAACATCAAGCGCGTTGTAGCCGCGATGAAGGCTGCCCTTGCCGACCAAAAGCATCACATTTGATCATCAAAAGTTCATTCCTAGGCTAGGATAGGTTCTGATTCCAAGTCAATTGCTCATATATATTCGTTGATTTATACATCAAATGTTGAGATATTATATTTTATTGTTGATATTTTACCATATTGTAAGTGCGTATTCAATAAATATTGGTGACTGGTGGGTTGAAATGGGTCTCTTACGAGTAGCGAGTTCTTTGGCTCTACGGCGAAGGGGCTGTACCTTCAATGAACTTTTGTGCATGCACATCTTATACTTACGTTTTGTTTTCTTACTGTCGTGGCGTGCACTTCATAAAATTTGAGTGATAGAACATGTTAGCATGTTATATCACTAAAGTGTTATAAAGGGCGCGCCGTAAAACTTTCCTATTCTGTCGTAAATTATATAATTTTAAACTTTAGCCGCGTTTGTACTTCCAGTACCAATATAGACAGAAGTAATAAAGTAAGACGATAAGATTGCGATCTTGGGTGTATTGTGATAGATTAAATTTTGTTAGCAATATGCACGTATTCTCTTTCTAACCGCTAACAGACACATCGAAGCTATTCCTGCGCTAAATTTCTCGCCAACAATTTAAATGATATCTATCTCACTATCTTTTTATCCGGCTTTTCTTCCCTACTCCGTTTATAAATATAAATATACTTCTATTTAGTAACTAAGCCATTAGTTCGATATTATAGTGCGAAACATCAAATAACGTATTATCACTACATTTCTTCAAACACGGGAGTCTTCAATAATGTTATATATTTCGTTTTTTGTAACAGTATAAATAGAACAACAGAATTATAATGCTCAAAGGAGAACTGCGATCACCTTTAACTGAAAGGAGTTTACCGTATATTATCTTTAGCCAGCGTATCATTAGGTATCTGAAGGCAACATATGATACATTTCTTTTAGCCAGAGATGACCACAATTTTCCTTTGAAATGGCGAAAAAGTATGACTTTAGAAGTATAAAGGCAGCTTTACGTACATATGCATCTGTCCAGCTGCCCTTGACACAACTCTTTCAGTAGTATTCATACAGCGGCGATATCAGTATGACGCAGGCTGCAAAGAGTGATGCACCGCAGTTGAAGACACAGTCGAGCGAGCCGCAATACGTCATTGTGACGGACGGCGACGAAAAGAATGGCNACAACTCGCTCGGATTGAATACCCTTTCCCACGCCTTTCCCGGCGCGTACGGCCTCAAGTACAAAAATCCCACCAGCGGCGCATACAGAGGGCTCTTGTAAGTGGGCGTTTCCTAATAAATCATGAAAATGGGTGTGACACAATGAGCTAAGAGAAATCATTCGATGTTCGATATAGACGACAAACTGATATTCAATTAATTTTACCCCTACCTTTCACAATTCAGATAGATGACAGATTATAAGTATCATCTCTGATCCCTTGCTAAGAGAGCATATCAACTGTTTGTTTATGTATGTGGTTACTGTGGCCTTGTACGTTCGATTAGTAATGATGAGATAAGAGAGCAAGCCTGAAAAAATGTTAACAAGCAAGTGGTTGTCAGCGAAAAATCTGGTGCATTTCAGGATCGATGCATCGGGCACAAAGTTGCTCCCTCCAGCGGATGGCTGGGGCGATGCAATTTACTTAGTCATTTATCAGAATCCACCTCCAGCCGCCGTGCATCAGCAGTACCGCAACAACGGTAAATGAGGGAGTGATAAGTGTGATTGGGTGAAGAGAGCGGATAAGAATGCGGCAAAGTGTTGCGAATTGTTCGAGTGTGTGTACATACACCATGCGCCCCACATTTCAGATTGCGTTATAACACGCCACACGCACATGTACAGCACACTGTAACAAATCAACGCATGCGCGTGTGGCGTGTTTTAATACATGCGCGTGTGGCGTGTTATAACGCAATCTGGAAAGCGGTTCGTATCGTATTCGTACGGTTCGAGTGTGTGTACGTATGGTATACGAGTGCGCCCTTTCGATGCAGACCAGAACACTAAGCGGAAGAAGATGATGGACTCGGCCGATGAGAGCGACGGGGAGACGGGCAGCGACGGCGGCGGCGCCACCGCAAAACAGAAACGTTTGGACTCGCGCCAAGGACGCAACGAAGCCGACGGACCCATCCCCGACCAAAAGTGCAGCGACCTCATCGTACTCGGCCTCCCCTTCAAAACCACAAACACCGAGCTTAAAGAATACTTTGAGCAGTTCGGAGAAGTGGTCGTGTCTGAGGTTGGCTTGCGCGATTTTTGGCGTGGTTGCGTTTGAACGAAGATGGATGGTGTGTGATGAATGAACGAATGGTGCGTGGCGAATGAATTAATGGTGCGTGGCGAAGGAAGGAATGGTTGCTGGTGGCGGTCGAGTTTGATTGTGAAGATGTCGAGTGGCGTGTGGTCCGAGCTTGCGAGCGAGTCTGCATTCAACATTTCCCGATCGGTAACAAGAAATCTTGAATAAGGCAAACTGCTTCGAAAGCTAATAGCGCTTCTTGTTACTGATCGAAAAATGCTGATAGTAATCGGACGCGTCGATATGAGAGCCGAGTGCGAATTTTTTGCGTCTCATATGAAAGGAGCAGGTATTCGTGCCGCAAAGTACACCATTATGAATGCGTGACTTGGAGTGGTTTATTTTGTTCATCTCTTTTACATTCGGCGAATACTGTAATATTTTCGCTTCAAAATACTCAAGATCATCATATTTATTAACACGGTTCGTCTCAGGTATACTAATGTCACAGTTCTGGTGATCTGGTGTATCTGCCTGCAGTATGAGTGTTGGATCGATTTCATGAGCTTTGTAAAAATCATCCAAAAGTAAGTACAGAAACTCTTGAATACAAGAGAATGTGGAGAAATGCTGAAAATTTCTCTCACATCTGGTTTTCTTATGCATTTTGGCACAGTATAGAGGAATTTAAAAGGATATTTTACTATACGCAAAGATTATTTCATTGATTTATTTACTTTTGTTCGAGTGGAAAAGTGCTGAGTTTTGTTTGGTGTGCCAGTGAATCCCCTAGAAGTGATTGAAGTTGTCGATTGAACGATTGAGCGCTGTGTTCTATTGCGTGTGGATGAGAAAGCGCGAGTATACACGAAATTTTTTCATCAGTAAGGTCGAGTGTGATGACTGAATCAGGCGAATCAGTAAATAAAACTGCAATTCATTATTATACTGTTATTACGCATATAAATCAAGAACTGATTGCGATTCTTAGCAATGTAAATAATTTCCTTAAAAATTCGATATTTTCCAAATTATATGTGACATCATGTCAAATTTATAACGATAAGTGTCTTATATGATTCAGTAAGTGTTAGACTTAGAGTTAAAATGACGTGAAATAGAAATTGAGTCTCAATAGGAAAGATTAAGATTTGAGAAGCTAATCATTGCCGACTCTGTTTCATCTCTCCTCCTTACTGATCGAAAAATTTTGAGAATAATCTTATCTCTTCTAACGCATGTTGCTCGGGTTTAGGTGAAGTCGGATTTCAAGTCGGGCAAATCAAAAGGATTCGGCTTTGTGCAGTTCGTCGACTATGACTCGCAGCTAAAGGTGTTAGCCCAGCAGGTGCATTATATCGATGGCCGTAGCTGCCAAGTCAAAATACCCAATTCCAAGGTAAGTGTACTCTGTCGTATTATCAATTCGGAGGCAGTGTTGTCTTAGGAAATGGCCTTTTTACTCCTTCCCTTTTCAGGCTGACGTTGTCGCAGAGACTACTTGTCCAAAGATGTTCGTTGGACGCGTGCCAGAAAAAATGGCTGCAGACGAGCTTAGAGATTTCTTCAACGCGGAAGCAAAGAAAATCAATCCGCAAGCAAATGTACGTCTTTGTTCGATGATTTTTTAAAAATAATTTAATGATAATCGAAGAATTTCAGGTAGTTGACGTGTTCATTCCTCGACCGTTTCGCGCTTTCGCCTTCGTCACTTTCTCCGATCCCAAAGTTAACGAAGAAATTATCAAGTACGGAAGACATTAATTTCATATTGTGTACTTTTGTTCGGTCGTACTTGGGGAACAGTGGAGTTTTATGACATCCTTATATTGACACTGATATAATATCGAAAATTTTAATTATTTGAACTGATTCTAGTGAAATATGAATCTGATAACAAAAACTGAACCGCTTAGAGTGAGTACACTTAGCGTCATGCATAGTGTTGAGTACGACTTTTGTTTAAGTACACAATACGAGTCCGATTGTTCTCTCGCTTAAGAGCGATTCACAGAAGACATTGTTGCAGAAAGCAAGATTTCGTCATCAATGGTGCTTCAATCACAGTAAGCGTGGCGGCGCCGAAAGACTCGGCAGCATCCGGCGCATCCGGCACATCCGGCACATCCAACTTGTCGCCGAGAGGGGCGAAGCGAACGTCAAATAGTGCCACTGACTCCAAATTCTATTACGCCGAGCGAAGACAGGACAATCCTGCCGACCATTACTTCGATGCAGCCGTAAGTCACGCGTTGTTCCTTTTTGATTGGGAATAATTGTTTGACATTTTCATCAACATCGCCCCATTCTTTTGTTATGTAATCTTAGGTTGGGAGAAGGATACGAGATAGAGAATGCTCTTTAAGTACGATTTTCATCTCCAAAAAAAAATTTTTTTTAATAGTAAAATATGGAAGTTCGGGGAGAAAGGCGCGGTCGGATTTCGAAGTTTATTTCACCACGAAGAAGGCGCGTTGCGCTCAGGACTGCATAACGCTGTAAGACACATGTCACACTACTTTAAAATTGACATTTTCGAAGCGAAGTCAATACTAAAAGTTTCCTGTTTGAGTTTGAAAGTATTCTTTTTAACGTGGAAAGGATACAGTGTCGATTGTACGGCGCATAGTTCTAGCGCAGTGCGTCTGAGAAGAGTGGTAAATTGCGTAGCTTAATTTGCCTGAACGACTGCGATGCCTTTGTAGTTCATACGAACAAGACGCTTATTTCAGTTGCCATATTCGTATGACGCGCGTTCGCATGCGTATGACGCGTACGACGGCCCGCCCGGGTTGAACCGCAGCACCGTCGAGATGGAGTACCGATGGAGCGACGCACCGCCGGGTCCGGTGCGAGAGAGTCGCGGGATGGGGACGGCTTCGTCCAGCCGCTTCTCACCCGTCCCCCCAGCGCCCCGCCCTCTCCGTCCCACTCCGCCTTCGAGCAGTTCGCGAGCCGCTCCATCCAGCAATGCTCTTGCTTCCGGAATGGACGCTCTCAACCTCAACCAAATGAATCAGACGCTAAGCCAGATGAGTCCTGATGCTGTCACCGCCGCCTGGCAGGCCTTCTGGACCACGCTCCAGCAGAGTGGACAGCCCATCGGAGTTCCTCAGTGGTAAGTGCCTTATTCAACATCACTAGCAACTAGGGGTGTAACGGGGATGGGTCACTGGAAATTCTGGGAACGGGGATTTCGGGAATGGAAACGAAATTTATAATCCGGGATTGGGGAATTTCCGGGACAGGGATAAAATCATATTCCGAGGACGGGAAATTGTGGGCACAGGAACTAAACCATTTTCCGAGGACGGGACGGAAAATTCCTCTTTACAACCCTCCTAGCATCCATAACGTTATACATCGCTCTTTGTAGGCAACCGCCGCATTCTGAGGATCGCCCCTCAAGTCAACTGCCTCCGCCTCATCCGTCCAATCGGCGCGAATGACGCGCGCTTTTCATTGTTGGCATTTCCCCTTCTGTAACTCGGATATAATTATTCTGTTTGTACGTATCGTTGAGGAACGCTCCATATCTCGCGCATGTTGGAATAGTGTTCAACTAGAAATAATTGTTATGCATTCGTCGTTTTACATACATTTGTAAATGCAGTCGCAACGACATTGACAAGTGGATAGGTTTAGTCTCTTGTGAATGAGTTTGAACGGTCTTCTGTGGACGCCGCCGTCGGGGCACGCGAACGGACCGCAATCGCAGTTGCACTCGCTGCATTGAGAGCCATCTGAAAGATTCAACCGAGCTCCTCTTGAAAATTGTTCACTTATGGCCAATGCCGTTTAGTTTCGTGTTTTAAATGGCAAATTTACGAAATTTAAACGCCAATGGCTATAAGCACTGAACATCCAAACACTACACTAGGCTGTCGATATTCCTTATAAATCCAATAACAATTACCTCTATTTGGTCGTCCGCCGCTAAGAGCAAACTCGCAGACTGACGGCTGCCAGACAAAGTCTTGAAGTACTCCGTTCAGGTCCTGTTGGCGCCAGCATTTCAAACTGTGGAAAAGTTGGTTGCGTTTTATGGATCGGTCAAAGTCTCCGCCAGCCACATTGAGTGTCACGCTTTTGCAAGTCTGCTCGATGACTTTCACATCATCTGATCGGCAGCATATTGGTTGCAATCTAAACACTCCGATATATAGCCATTAGTACCAATGTTGGGAGGGTACAGCAGTGCTCCGCCGACGTCCAACTCGTAACCAATGAAGCCGCCAATCCAGGAGTCACTGTGGCACGCCTCCACAGTCCCATTGCAAACATACGGACTTGAAGATTTCTTGCAAGTCGGCTGAAAATGCACTGATACACATTCGAATATCTTTCAGATATATCAGTGGCAAGCGCATATACAACTTTTAACAACAAAATGGTGCGTGTGAACGAATCGTAAGCGTGGGGAAAATGAATAATTTGCATAACTCGGACAAAATAATATTACCATATAATCATGGGGCCCAGTAGTTCACTGAATCTTTTGCCCCACGCTAACCAATATGTTCACATTCTCTTTTCGACGTGAAAAATAGTACTTACATTTCGAACAGCCGAAATTAATCGCTCGCATTCCACAGTGAGAGAACCGACATTTTTGCCTTCAGCGATGCCTCGCTTGATGGACGAAACTTTATAGCCATCCTCGCACACTAGCGGATGATCTTTAAAATTCTGGCCAGCGGCCACGGTAAAAATAATCCACACGCTAAAAGCTGCATATCATCGCACTGATGAATTATCATACACGCACATCATACCCTATAAAAACGTATTTGACCGCCCACCAACCAGTTGCACACATCTCCAACGTTGTTCGTGAGGCGGTGGATCGAACTGGCATATTTACAAAACCCGACCTGTCGCTCTTCGACGATCTAATTCTTATATTGTTACTAAAGTCGGCCTACTTTGTTTTGTGTCGATGGCGTGGGTGTTTTTCACACATCACTCAGGTCTGATGTTGCAAGAACACTTGCAATATTCTTCAACATTCGGCCCAGATTAACACAGTACATCTATGATATATGATAAGAGGATGACATACTGACGGGTGTAACGGCTAAGCGCTGACAATGGCTGGTATATACAAACAGACATTTTGGCAGCATTTATAAGATTATTTTTCAACTATTAGTTTCCCGCCATAACTTTATGGGAGCTTTCTTGTAAAATTTTGCTCGCTTTTTTGATCATTTTACACTGAAATACATCGGAATACAAGATTTCAACGATATCTAACAATTAATTTTCAAACTTTGCCTAGCCACTGAAGAGAAAAATCTCAATGCGAAAAATATCTATATTGACTTAATTTAACTTCATTCGATGATTTCAAATTGATGCCAGCTAGTAGCTCGCCTTGCGCCTTCATTGTCGTACAAAAAAAGGGTATTGTGGATGGCGCCTGTTGCTGCAGCGATGGATTTCAGCAGCTCTACGTGCTTCAGTCTCCTGCTTAATTGTGTGACGAAATGTCTGCCATTTGCGAAAATAAATGTGTTACCCTCCTCACGCTTTAATAAACACCAACACATACTCAGAAAACAAAGAAAATTAAAGCGCGACCTTTAAGCAAATAAAGCAATAATGCAAAACTGTCAGATCAGTCCCACAAAATATTTCAAAAGAATCGAATAAAAATACGGATGCAAAAAAGCGCAAACTCTGTGAAACAATTATGCAAAATAAGAATCACGCACAAATGATGTATCATTATTCGTAATAGTTCAGTATCTTATTTTGTTCGTTTTCGCTCGGTAGATCATGTTCCTGTATAACTCCGATTTTTCGTTCTTGATGTCAAGGTGAAATAGGCTGCCATCATTTGCTGCATCGCACAAGTGGTTATCGCATAGCAACGAAGCGCCGACTCCCCGACTTAAGCCGATCCAGCACGACACGACATGATTCTTCTTTTGTCACAAGGGACTTCAAATAGCGCCGACCCTAACCGTTTTTGATAGAATTCCTCCATTAGTCGACAATTTAGTGGTTCCTACTAACCGATGTTTTCGGCCAAGTGCTGATAAAGTGGCAGTCACAACTCGAGTAGCGCATGAAAAAGCTCGACGCATGTCGACCACGCTCCGCATTATTGCAAAAGAATAAAATCTGCTGACTCTCATGTTGAGGCGCACCAATATTATGTATATTCACTCTCATCGACTTCTCTTTACCGGCTGCTCTTCAGATTACAGTGCAACTGCATGCGCGCAAACGACTGAAGCAAACGCACACATTCGTGTGCTCCAAACTAAATTAACATCGTCACAAAACACTGTAACTCGCAATGAAAATATCAGACGAACAAAAGGGATAGAAAGCGATGAACAAGGCGAAATATTAGGTCGAACACAAGTGCATCAGATAATTTATGCCGCTCTTGGAAGACCGCACATGTTGCAATCGGCACGAGGTTCTGGATTCTCAAAGGTGCAATGGCCGCACGACCAGACGTCGCCACCGCCTACCATTGATGCGCTCGAACTCGACGCAGTCACTGCAGCTGAAAGAGTAGCACATTAATAATTATCAGATTATTAACAGTTAGGAAAGCGAACGGTCTGAACAACTTCTACGAATACTTTAATGAATACAGTAGGTATTGTTTGCAGCGGTTTCGCTTTTTATGGTAATTTGCTTATATTAGTTATATCAGGATGGTCTCGTTCATTCGGCTACTTATATACTGTACAGAAAAAAACTGTTAGTAACGTCTTTGCTTATACCCATCGAGATCTGCCGGCCCTTCAGTTATCGATACAAACTATTTCCACTGTATATGCCATAAATGTGAATCAAGATAAATTAGTAAAATAAATAAAATTCCATACCTTGCGATTCGAACAGGTGCTCCAACGTCTGCCACGACTCATTCGTCCGCGCCCAGTCCATCGCCGCGCCGCGGTCTCGCGCCTTCACCGCTTCACAGAGTGGCTTAAGCGCTTCCTGAATCAAGATCGAATTAGCCGCCAAATTCAAATAAAATTCCACCTAATTTGGAAAGCGACTCACAATGGTAAACTGGACGGTGTCATTGGTGAGCAGGTAGAGAAGCACATGAAAATCGCTGGCGAACTCGAGAAACTGGTTGTTTGAGAATCGTTTCGCGTACGTAGCCAAGGTGGAGATAGTCTGCAACAAATTTATATTTTGAAGAATGGAAATAGGGCAATAAAAAAAGTATCTCACCTGCATCTCGCCTAAGCTCATGCGGTTTTCGATGGGAAATTCGGTGTGCTTGCCACCCGTGACCGCGTGAAAGGTGAATCGCGGTTCCTTTGGCATACCCGCCGGAACATCAACGAGCAAATATTCTACGGGCATCGGTCGGCCGTCGCGCAACACCTGATTACCGTACTCATCCTTTTCCTGAAACAAGTGTCGATTAGATACTGGAAACGGGTAAAAGTTGTGTTGGTGCATTCCAGTATTCTAAAATTCTTGCAGTTCAAATTATATTTGATTATTTTGTTTAGGAGAAAACCAAGCATTTCCTAAGTTTTAATTATAAACAGAGACCATGCGTAATATATTCTTGTTACATGCAATCGACAGGTTAATAGCCTGTGTGGTATCGGCTATAATTTACTGTTGAATTCGATAAATCATGAATCATGGATTTTTCTCCCCCATAAATCACCATAACTCACGCAGCGACAACAATGAAAGTTACCCAACAACCCACTAACCCCGCCGTCAATGTTTCCAAGTATCGTGCTATGCATGGGTTTCACGTTTCTATCCAACTGATTATAGAAATTCTTTTAAACCCCAGCGACACCTCAATACTAGCAAGTCAGAGTTTCTTCAAAAGAGCACCGTAAATTGAACGTCGGTGATATACTGCGTCTCTCTGAGCGGTTCATTGCGCAGAGTGGCGAGCTCGGGGTAGTTGGTGGGAAGAAGTACTTCGGCGTGCACCAACGCGGCACACTGATTGGACACTTGATATCCGTTGAAGTGGATCTGCTCAGTTTTGTCGCCTAAACAAAGCAATTAAATATAATGTGAACGAAAGAAATTCTTACCGGATGCGACAATGGTGACAAACTTTGATCCATAGTAGCCTTCGGAGCAGTATTTGGTAAAGTTCGGGTGTCGGTTCTGCAGATGCCCGGCTGTGATGCATTCTTGCGCAGTGAGCAAGAACGAGTCCTAAAAGATAAACTATATATATACTACTTCCACTTTGATAAGGACATTTTAAAATTTTACGAGGGCACTTTCTGATTCAAAAAAGGTCGTTTTCCAAGTCAAATTTAAAGATTACTGTCTTCCTTAACTTGGAGAACGTACTCTCTGAACTGGAAAGTGTCCTTATTAAAGTTAAGATGGTAAAAAGAGGAGTACGTTTGCGACAGTTTCAGTCACCCCTACCTTGAAAGGCATGTACCGTATACCATTTTAAGCCACGCCGGACAAGGCGATGGCAAAACATATTTATAGCGTAGTTAGCTCACCGCTATGCAGACTTATCCAGATGATCGAAATCAACATTCGGTACATTCATAAGGGTTGGGGGGGGGGGGGTTCGCTTTAAAGCGGTAGTACCTCGTGTCTCGTGCAATGGACAGTGCCTTTGGCCGGGTCCGCCGACCACAGATCGGTGAAGATCCAGCCGACTCGTTTCAAATCCAGAGCAGCGCACAGCTCATCCACCTTTTGCTCTATCGCATCGCCTTCAAACCTGACCGAGTCGTTCGTCGAAGTCTGAAATTTAAAAACTTGTATACGGTAGAAATTTTTGATTGAAGTTATATGCAAATGAGCGGATTGATCGCGATATGTGCAAATATTGCAATAGTTTTGATGTAAAATGGAGCTGTAAAGAAAGGGGTACTGATGATGAAATAAGTCGAACATAATGGTCGCGACCATATCTACCGAGTGCTCCTATTTCAAATAACTGCCGCTAAATGCGTCTTCAAATCGTTTTCACAACGAACGGAATAGTCTGTCAGTAATTCCTTATTGAATCAACTTCGACAGCAGTATTTAAACAAAGACTTGATAAATGCTGGAAACAGCCTTAACACAATACACTTTCTATGTAGCCCGTTTACAAAACTTGCATTACAAGTAGAACCTTTTTGTATGTACATCTACTATTCACGCACAAACTAACTGAGAAGGAAAAACGCAATAAAGAATTCTGGTCGCTTAAAAAATATCGCTTGCGCGCCAGCAATAAACAAATAAACAAACCTGTGGAGGTTCATAAATGGCAGCAACAACGGCCTTGATGCCTAATGGCACTTCGAGAAAAGGCTCATAGCGACCGAGAAGATAGCCAATGCGCTGATGACCAGCTCGGCGCCAGAAATCGAGGAACCGATTCACGAGCTGCTCGTTCTCGAACGATACGTTGTCAACGTGACGAAAGCGCTGAAACAGAAGTGGGTTAGCTTTAAACATTTCTAATGTTCCCGACAATTGCAAATTTGAACATTTCAAGAGCATAGAGTGAGAGCGTTAAGTGCACCCAAATAAGTAGCGAAATGTTTTCATGGTGACGCTATTCTCGCGAATAATCATTATCAATTCCAGGGACCAGTTTCGTAATACTGTTACGAAATCAATCGAAGCGCATTGATTGGTCTACTCTGACGTGGACTTCTAGGTTTCTCTCAACCTGAGTCAGGACTGAACAATCAGAGCGCTTGCCGCAATTGATTTCGCAATAGTTGAGATCACAAGAGTTTATGAAACAAATATCACGATAATTTAACATTCTTAGCGGTATAACTGATTCAGTCATCTCACTGCACTAACAAATAAAAAAAAGCGAGTTTTCAACAGTACCTGTCGCATGAGAGTGACCATACGCGGGCGGCATTTGGTGCAGACGCCCTTGGGGTAGGGTTTGTGATCGCTGCATCCGGGCTTGATGTAGCAGACAAGGTTCTCGAGCGGCATCTTCAAATGCGTCCCCTTGCCATGCCCCTCTGTCAACTTGCGCACATTCGCGTGGAACGACATGTGCTTAATGTCCTTTTGGTGCAAATATTCCTCGTCATATGGCTGCAATAGATGTGGTCATACTCTGCAGTATCTCTCCCTAATCATGTATCTTTTCTCTTTCTTTCGCAGCTATTATGCAAGTGATTATCCTTGACAGCGATACTTAATAGTTCTGTCTTTGAATTCCGCTGTCATGACTAAGCTGGTCTTGAAAGGAGAAGCTGACAAAGAAAAGTCGAAGGAAATAGTGAAACGCGGCTTACGTCGATTGGCAAGCAGTGTGAGCACTTTTGATGCGTCGAGTGTCGACAGAATTTCGGGTCCCGCCCCTTCTCAATCTTGCCTTCCTGAGT